>JABXJD010000031.1:2730000-2820000 GCA_013375575.1 Percina caprodes
AACATGGCCATTTCATTTTCATTTTTAACCCTTGTGTTGTCTTCCTGTCAACCATGAAAAAAAAAATTCAACACCATTATCACTTTTTTTTGACATTTTTGTCACTGTTTCAATGTTGTGAGAGCTTTTTTTGATGTTTTTTTTCCAAAGTTATTTGACATTTCTAATGTTGACATTTTCAGCGCTTATTTCGAAGACCCATTTTTTTTGTGATAAAAAAAACTGAAAACGGGTCAATTTTTACCCGAGGACAACACGAGGGTTAATGTGGGATCTTGTTTTTTTTAATGTTTTTGAAATTATTATTTCAGAAAGATTGATTTGGAAAAAGGAGAGGAAAGCAGAAGGCAGGAAAGCAATGCCAGTAAATAAATAAATATAATATATATATATATATATATATATATATATATATATATATATATATATATATATATATATATATATATATATATAAGGGTGTGACTCGTTTTACGAGATCTCGCGAGATTAAAACGTGACGAGATTTCTCGTCGAGGTGAAAAGTTGTCTCGTGAGGCGATGTGATGTCAGCGTGATGGAGCGTGAAATTACTATTGAAGATCCCCCTGCCACTTTTAAATCATTTGTGTGGCAACATTAACCCTAACCCTATTTTTCTGTTATTTACACATTTATTTTATTTATACTGTTAATTTTTTTATGTTCGGTTTGTGGAAAGGAGTTAGATTTCTCCTGTGAAATTGTACAGAAGCCAGTTGGTAGAGTTTATACAAAACATTTTGCAGTGTTTGCACGTCCTTCACTGCATATAATTCATTAAAATAGTAAAAAAAAATTAAATAACATTCATCATTAATAGTTGATTTCAAAATGCACCTAAATTGTTTTGCATTTTGTGATTTTTCAGTTGAATAAAAAAACTATTTTCCATTCATATATTTCATCGAGGATTTCTTTAAATTTTTTTTAAAAATCTCGTCTCGTCTCGTTCTCATGAACCCAATCTCGTGATGTGTCTCGTCTCGTGGAGTAAGCGTCTCGTCACACCCCTAATATATATATATATATATATATATATATATATATATATATATATATATATAAATAAATAAATAAATATATAAAAACCACCTATTGCAAAATTATTGATTGTATTCTTTACCTCTGTTCATGTTTTTCTGGTCAATTGTTACGTCACGCTGAAGTTTTTGGACATCAAGTTCATCCGACAACAGAAGCTACACAAAAACCACAGTAGACTAAGTATTACTGTTAAAAAAAACAAAATCACAATATAGCCACTATAGTGCTGTAAAAAGTACACTAAACTACTTTACTTTTTTATCTTACGTTGTGTTTAATTGTTTTAATTGTTTTGTTTTAATTGTTTAATTGTTAATCTAAGAATTCACAGTAACTTGCCAATTGTTGTCAGTGAGTTACTGTAAATCTTAAATTACCTTTGTTATAGTGTATGACAAACGTACGCTAGGCGCACACTCTCAAACACATGAAATATAATAAGAACAGCTGATTTCTGGCACAGTAAACCACTTCAGCGGGATGGCAGTTACCATGTTAACAAATCCTGCACGGATTGACGTCACCTCGACCCGAGAGTGGAAAAAAACTGTTCTGAAATCTGACATTTTTGTTCACAGGGATGTCTTTAAAGCATTTAATGTGAACGTTTTCCTATATCAATGTTCTTTTTAATTCCCCAAAATAACATGATTGATTCCACACAACGCTCTTTGCCAAGTACAAATCTCTACTTTCATTAATTTTGGGGCGTCTTATTCAATTTTATAGCATTTGAACAACAATTTGAAGTGATTTTGAAATAGTATTGAGAGTAAAAGTTGACATATTCCAGTCTGTGATTATCATCAACATCCATTCCTTTAATTTTAGTCTAAATAATTCCTAATTTCTGCTTTTCTAACCCATACTTTAGGTATAATTACCTATAAATGAGGTTTAATGACCATAAATTCCCCAAAAAACTGTAAACTAAAGTTAATAAGTTAGTGTTATGTAGTGTTAAATGTCAAAAAAGTGACAAACGTAAAAAAAAGGGACAAAAATGCAATAAAAAGTTAAAAACATTGATTAAAAGCGTCAATAAAAGTGTTGATTTTCAATTTTGACAAGAAGACAACACAAGGGTTAACCCTCATGTTGTCCTCGGGTCAAATTTAACCCATTTTCAGTTTTTTCATTGCAAAGAATGAGCCTTCGAAATAAGCTGAAAACTTTGGAAAAAACATCAAAAAAGGACCCACTACACTGAAAAGGTGACAAAAATGTCAGAAAATGCGATAACTTTTTTTTTTCATGGTTGATGGGAAGACAACACGAGGGTTAAAAGGTTAACACAGGATGTCAGAGCTCAGACACAGATGCACTTCTTTTTCATTGACAGTTTATTGGACTGCAGTGTGTCCCTGCAGTGTGTCCCTGCAGTGTGTCCCTGCAGTGTGTCCCTGCAGTGTGTCCCTGCAGTGTGTCCCTGCAGTGTGTCCCTGCAGTGTGTGTGGAGTAACCCCCGGAGCCTGAACAATCAACCAATCAACAAATGAAGAGCATTTCCGCGGCAGGATGACTCAACCAATGCCACAGTCAGACACACCGCTGATGTGCCAAAATCACTTGTTTTAATTTAAAAAGCAACAACCCATAATCTGCTTTGATTATGTGTATTATGTAATTATGTAGAATGCACCTGGTTTATCTTAAAGGGATGGTGTGTAATTATGCACATATTGTCCATAAAGACAAATGTGTCCATAATTCATAGAGTTTGTAATGAACAGCATTGTTATACAAGAGAAGTGCCGGCTTGCCAAATTCACCGAGCCATAATGTGAAAGAGCATGGAAAGAAATATCCCATGAGGCCTTTAAATGTGGGGCATGGCTGCATGTTGCCAGCTGAGGTAGCACATTACACTAGAACAGCCAAAACTGCAGAGACAATTGGAGAGCATCTGCAAACTGCACATGGGGGCTGCTCTCAGGTCTTTGTATTGGACCAGCCTCGTCTGTGTCTTTACGGATTGTCTCATTCAGGGTGTTTTGACTCAGACTTTTGACTTGGACAGTTTGACTCAACTTGTCTCAGTGTTTTGACTTGTCTCGGTCAGGGTGTTTTGACTCAACTTGTCTCGGTCAGGGTGTTTTGACTCAACTTGTCTCGGTCAGGGTGTTTTGACTCAACTTGTATCGGTCAGGGTGTTTGGACTCGACTGTCTCGGTCAGGGTGTTTGGACTCGACTGTCTCGGTCAGGGTGTTTTGACTCGACTGTCTCGGTCAGGGTGTTTTGACTCGACTGTCTCGGTCAGGGTGTTTTGACTCGACTGTCTCGGTCAGGGTGTTTTGACTCGACTGTCTCGGTCAAGGTGTTTTGACTCGACTGTCTCGGTCAGGTGTTTTGACTCGACTGTCTCGGTCAGGGTGTTTTGACTCGACTGTCTCGGTCAGGGTGTTTTGACTCGACTGTCTCGGTCAGGGTGTTTGGACTCGACTGTCTCGGTCAGGGTGTTTTGACTCGACTGTCTCGGTCAGGGTGTTTTGACTCGACTGTCTCGGTCAGGGTGTTTTGACTCGACTGTCTCGGTCAGGGTGTTTTGACTCGACTGTCTCGGTCAAGGTGTTTTGACTCGACTGTCTCGGTCAGGGTGTTTTGACTCGACTGTCTCGGTCAGGGTGTTTTGACTCGACCTTCTCGGTCAGGGTGTTTTGACTCGACTGTCTCGGTCAGGGTGTTTTGACTCGACTGTCTCGGTCAGGGTGTTTTGACTCGACCTTCTCGGTCAGGGTGTTTGGACTCGACTGTCTCGGTCAGGGTGTTTTGACTCGACCTTCTCGGTCAGGGTGTTTGGACTCGACTGTCTCGGTCAGGGTGTTTGGACTCGACTTGTCTCATTTTTGTTTGGATTCAAACTTGTCCCTGCCTCATCAGTGTTTTTTCTCGGCTTAAAGACTACTTTGACTTCAACATTTCTCAACATCAAGTGTTTTGACTCGACTTGTCTCAGTCAGGGTGTTTTGACTCGACTGTCTCGGTCAGGGTGTTTTGACTCGACTTGTCTCAGTCAGGGTGGTCTTTAATAAACTAATCACTATAGTTCAAGGAACGTGCATTACACCTGTGGGCAGCCTATGCCGCCTATGTTTCGACCAGTTCTGAGGGAAAAGAGGAAGAAGCTGTGCAAGCAGGCAAGACAAAGTGTATATGACCATGAGGAGAAAGTACACACTGCAGATCTAACATCTTTCTTTCCCTTTAACTTTCTCTGGCCTCTTTCTCTGACTTTTACTGTGCACAGTTGAGTGATGTTCTCCCTATCTCATCTCTTACAATCTCTTTCTCAGTGTCTGTCTGTCTCTCAGTTATCAGTTACAATAATCTTTCTGAGCCGAGGACTCACTTCATAGTGCACCTTAACCTAATGAAGAACTCAAGCTGCCACTGTATTATTAATAGGTGGACCTTCCTTTATCGTCTTCCTCATCTAACTCTTTCCCTGTCTCCACTTTCCACACTTTCCCTTTTCTCTCTTACAGTCTCTCCTGTCACCTTGAATTCTTTCTCATCTCCACCTTGCAGATAAAAGGAGACAGCAGATAATAAAAGTATTTTTGCTCAAAAAACACAACATATCCCTCTAAATTATTAATGAAAATCTATAGTAAAAACTTCTTAAGAAATGCCAGATATAGCTATCTCTGAGCGACTCATAATGCAACATGTTGTATATATATTTTCACACAGACTGCCAATTATTTTGCTGCAGTAAAAGCAGAAATGATGGTGAAAAACTCTACAGTCTTTGTTGTTCAGCAAACTAATAAGCTACATTTCCAGATTTCCCTACCAGTATATTTAAATGAATTGTTTTACTTTGCTCAGACATTGAGTCAATTGACTGTATCAATTATTTGTTGTAATATTGACTTTTGTTTGAGCAAGTTGAGGAAGTTTCCCTTAATTGGCCAAAAAGATGGATCTTTGGTGCAGCCAGGGCTCTGTACATTCGGATGTCTGGATGTGTGTATGTGCATGCTTGTGTGTTGTGTGTGTGTGTGCGTGTGTATGTGCATGTGAATACAGTCTCAGCAAAATCCTATAGGTGTGTTTTTTATATTCCCATTATATCATAATCTTAACCAGATAAAGATCATACTTTGCTTTTCCACAGGTCTCCATCACCCCCCCCCCTTCCCACCCCAAGGCCAATGCAACAAACAATGAACAATGAACCATCCTGAGCTACAAAGGATAGAAACCAATCAGCAGAAATGAGAGAGCGAGGGAGAGATGGAGCATTTTGGCCTCTGGATGGAAAATCAGCCAGCAAACAGCCAAACTAGCAGTAACACATGGACGCATGTGCGCCTTGCTCTGCTTGGCTAGACTTCCAGTTGAATAAATTCATTTTCATTGCATTCAAATATAAACCTTGAACCCACATTTGAATTCTAACTAACTCCAAATCAAATGGGCTATTTCATTTTAAAATATTATCTACAAGAAATTGTCATTTTTGGGGCCAGGAACATTGTGCCAGGAAGTACATACAGTATACAGTGGCATGGGGAACTTTCCATAAGATCATCCCTCAATTCAAATCAAACCAGCTATTAATCTAACTGAAATAACACCATGCTAATCTCTATGCATGGTGACGGGTATGTGATGATGTTGGGAGGGACGGGGAGGGGGGGTATTTTAATTCCAAAGGCCAAGTGAACTTTATCAGGATGCATGGTATCCCGATCCATAAAGTAACTGGCCTTTAAAAATAAAAATCTGCCTCTATGGGAATTTAACATAGGGGGTGTATACTGTATATAGCTTATGCCCCTGTATTTAAACAAGTATACTTATTTATTTAAAATAGAACATTTATTTATTTACAATACATTACTCATTCACAAAAAATTGGTGGCCTTAAAAGGTTGGATTTTCCTAAATTTATTTAATTAAGCCATTAAGTTAAATTTCCAAAAGATGTTTTTTTATTACTCTTTTTAATCAACTTTAGCATGGGTGTGTAAACTTTCTCAAGCCACTCTAGTTCTTCAAAACACAGGGAAGGACCCTAAGCTCCTAAAAAAGTCTCCGCAGTGGAGAAAGGCTATTTACCTTCTTACCTTGAACGCTGCTACCTTTGTGTTGGATAAGGAAATATATTAGGTACTTTTTCACTCCGTGACAAACTGTGATGAATAAGTCCTGTATGTAGAGCAATGCCTTGTGTCTGGTTTGCATTTAATTACACTCTAAGTGGGTTATATTTGGAGTGCTGGTCATTAACACAGTGGCATCAAAGGATCTGAAGATGCAGACGTTCACAGCGTAGACACAGTCACCCCTGTGAAAAATGGCTTCCGTGTGTAATTGGATTGCGTAATTATCCTCCCATACGTGGAGATTGATTAAGCGTGAGTTGATTTTTAGCACAATACCAAAAAAGTTGCACATACACTACCTGATAAAGTAAATGCAAATGCAAAGTGGTGTGTTTGTTTGAGGTATGCGGGGCTTTTGTTACAGAAGCCAAATCATTTGCTTAGTAGAGCAGAGGGACTAATTATTTATTCTTCTGGAGGATTAAGGCAAAAAAAAACACATAAATTACAAATTGCTCTAAAGCTGCGAGGTCGAAAGTAATTTTCTGGATGAGTCACCTTTTAAAGCTCCAATCTGCCACTGGTGTACTGAGACATATCAACAGTCTTTAAAGAGGGGTGAGGTTTCTTAAATGTTCCACAACACTCTTAAGCATAGCATAAAGTGTGGGTAGATAAAGCACAGGGTACTATCTCGGATTGGAGCTTTATAGAATAGGAAAACCGGACACGGTCACACGGGTATCTGTCCGCTATCTGCACCAAGTCCGTCAACGTCACTCCGTTGAAATTCTTTGTCTCTGATAAAAACTATAACTAATGAGATCTTGAGATCTAATGTTTTCTTGAGATAACAAGTTAATTCTCTCGTTATCTGGAGAAAAGGAAAGCTCATCTTCTCAAGATAACAAGATACAGTGGCTTGAGAAAGTTTACACACCCAGGCTAAAATTGATTAAATAGAGAATTATTTTTTCATCCAGACGTATTAAAGCTCATTAAAGTATTTTTTAAACCGAATCACCCAACTGTTCTGGCAGATCATTTTTGCTAACTTCTAGTGTACTTTGAATATAGGCATTTGGGTGGGGGGGAAAGGGAAAAACAGCACTCTGACAGTCTCTAACCCTAACCCTACCTTTTGGAAATTGATCTTAGTGCCTTAATTAAAAGATTTTTAGGAAAATCCAACCTTTTAAGGACACCAATTTTCTTGTGAATGAATAAGCCTTCAAGATCTTCAAGACGAACCTTCAGAGAACATGTCGATTATTATTCTGTCTTTTGTATATATAACATTACTGGCATCAACACAGTGAAGCTGTCACGGAGTCTTCCACCTAGTTCCAAGTTCTAGTTCAAAGTGTGCCATAACACTTTTGGTTTTTTCCTTTCTCGTTCATTACCGAGCCCGTACCTTGCTGTGCGATGCCTCCAGTGATGTAAACACGGGTAATCTTGCGAGGCAGGGACAACACATTTCCTACTCCCACACCCCCTCTCCCGCTGTGCCGCTCACAGATCCAGTGCCGGTGAAGACGGGTCGCTTTCTGATCACAGCAACTGGAGCATACTCTGCACCGTGTACGGTAACCATGACGACGTGGGAGGGGAGTGGTGGGGAGGGTATGTGGAGCTTCCAGGGGAGGTGGGCAAGAGTTGATTGACTGAGATTGGAAGTGAAAGAGGTGGTGAGAGTGTCAGGGTGCTGTAGCTCGGTGGGGCATCAAACACAGTGAACGCAGATCCTGTTATTGGCCACTTAATTGATAGACTTGCCCTTCAATAGGGGTGGGAGGGGGTCGATACAGCATAGTATTGCGATATTTTCAATGGCAATACTGTATACACAGGTGCCAAGTATGGACCTTTTATTGTATATGTGGTGGTCAGTTTGTCTGCTTGACAATCCCATTTTGCAGCAATAACATTGAAGTGATATGAACAAACAGATAAAACAGATGGGAATTGTTGGGTTTCTGTAAATAACATCAGAGAGTACGCAATGAGATAACTGTTGTTGTGATTTGGTGCTATGTAAATAAAATTGAATTGAACTGAATGTTGACAAAGTTTCCTTTTGGGGACATAATTTGAAATTGGGAAAAATTAGAAATTGGAAAAAAGGTTATATATTGCAATATATTGCAGAATATTGCAATATGTTGAAAATCGCAATAAAATCCTATTGTGGCATAAGTATCATGATGATATTGTATTGGGAGGTGTCTGGTGAATCCCCCCCCTATCCTTTAACAGAGCTGGCAGTATATGTAATTTAAACATTTGTGTACTCATATTGAATTACATAGCTGGAGTACCCGAGTTGGTTACTCGCAAAAACAATAGAGACACAGCCAGTAAAGTGATCCCGACTGGTCCTGGCTAACACCGCCATGCTAAGCCTGCTAATTGCTAACGTTACCGTAGGACCAGGCAAGCGTGTAGCCGGTTCAGCAGCCATAGCCGATAGTGATAGACCGATTTTATCAGCCGATACGTGCCGATAGTTTGTTCCCGGCATTATTTCCAGACAGGCGTCCACAGGCAGCTCTGTGTTGCTGGAGACGCTGCAGATCACATGCAGACCGTGCACTGCCCCCTCCCCCACTGGCACCACGGCAGTCTTAAAATACAAATCAAGCACTTTATTTCAATGGCTACTTTTCAGCTTTATTGTTTCTTAAATGATTTAAATGTGTCGACAACGGACATTTTGTGACGACCTGGTTATATCTGTCTTATAATATGTCAGCAAGCAGCGCATCTTCACGGCTGTGTTGTAGATGGTGATGAAAGCCTTTTACCCTTGCACAGTTAATCATATGCAGTGCACCCAGCCATATGATGCACATTGTACACATAATTTGGGTGATATGAATGTAAGATGATCACAGAAGTGATGCTGAGCTGTGTTTTTGATTATTATTTTTGAAGAAATGGCATAGCAGATTCCGAAAACAAATCCAGTGTGGCAGGTTTTACATTTTTATGATGTAAAGTGAGGGAAAAAGCAGTATCGGCTTCAAATATCGGCTCAAGAAAATCGGCAACCTGTACCTGTAAAAAAAACGGCATCAGCACTAAAAAAAGCCATATCGGTCGAACCCTAACAGCCAACAACGGTGAGTTATCTTAAGCCAAGAAAGGGGGGCTGTAAATTGGGAATAGAGGACTGTGAGTTTGCGGTGCGTTTAGCTATTGTTGCAGTATTTCTAAGCCAATAAAGTGTGTATTTCAGTCGGGTGGAAAAGGGCGACATGGTAGTGCTATTTTTTAGAGGTTCCTACCGTAATTCTAAGCGGAGGAAGTGTGTCTGTTAGTTGGGTACAGAGCTCCGCGTGAGCAGAGGCTTTTACAACTGGCAACATAGCCAGCATCTAACGTTAGCTACTCCGCTGCGCTGTGGAGTAATGTCTGGCTATGCAAGACTAGCTTCTAGCAATATTGTTGGGTGCTGCAGCCTCAGCCTGGCACCCAACGTGAACTTCAAGTCTGGGGAGCCGGGGGCGGGGACGACTCTCTCCAGTATTTTGAATTTGTACTGCAGTAACTCATTTAAACGCTAGCTGTCAGTATTACATATTGCACCTATAAGTAAAGGATCTGAATACTTTCTCCACCACTCGGCCTTTTCCACAGCACAGGTCTTAGTTTTAGGCCCATGCAGGATTCCCTGTTGTCTTTGGTTGCTGATTGCCCCACCATAGGTTGACAAAATTAGGATTTTCTGGCTCCAAGAATAATTTAGGATTGTGTCAAGCAACAAAATCTCCAGGCTTCCAAACATTGTCACAGGGGCAGCTCTGTGTTATTTTATGGGCAAGCATTGAGGAATGCCCTTAGGTGTCATATCAGCTGCCCCAAGGACCTGAGACGTGCCCAGTCACTCATTTCTTTTGAAGTGTTCATGCCTTTCATAAATCTGCGACACATTCTTTGTTAGATAATATATGTAAATCTTGTTGTTGCTCTTACTGGGTGAGCTAGAGGCCGCCCGACTGTTAGTCTTGTTACTTTTTCTATGTCTTTGTGATGTAGTGTGATGGCGTACAGCTATAAAGCAGTATTTTACTGTGATGGTACACAGCTGCAGAGGAGCGGAGTAGTTAGATAACATACCAGTGCCCTTACATAACTTTCTGGAGGTCACTTATGTGCATGAATGTTTGGTCTGTTGGCACAGAATCAATGCTGCACGTCCTGGACTCTGCTCGCAGACAGACTTTACCAATTAAGTCTTCCTCCTCATCGCCCGGAGAGAGCCAGGCATCTCCAAGTAGCGGCTCTCCGCTTGAATTCATTGTGGACCTTAGTGAGGCGTTCGCTCGGGCACAGGAAGGGTGGACGATGATGTGGGAATGTGGTGCGGTGTGGAGAGGAGGTTGAAATTTACATCTAAAAATGTCTGGACGAGGAAAACCGGACGAAAGGGACTCGGCTGAGTCTGACTGTAAATCTCCCTCTGTCCGTTTTGTGTGCGCCTGGTATGGCATCTCAGTCAGCTCCCTATGCTCCAAAGCTTGGCAAGACTAAAATTCATTGTCACTGTCCCTAACCGAGACTATGTGGAAGAAGAATAGTTATTCCAATCATCCTGGGTGAGTCGTACGGACATATCGTGTTTTGCCCTGCCAAACAGAGGGGGAGGTATGATATCGGTGGGGGAAGCAGTCTGCTCGCTAATAAAAACTCCAGAGTGCCACTGCCCTGCCGAGGCCCCGGCAATTAAGGCTGTGACACAGAGTGTGGACCGGGCCCACCGTGAATTCTGTCTCGTCAATTTACAGCGATGTTTGGATCATTGCACACCCCGCAGGTCACGTATCACAAGTTGCCAATTAAGGAGCGGAGAGAGAAAAAAGCACTGTGAAAGCATAACAGGCTTGGCAATGGATTTAGTTTTTTATCCAGACGTATTAAGCTCATTAAAGAGATCACACTGGCAGATCGGTTTTGCTAACTTCTAGTGTACTTTGAATATAGGCATTTGGGTGGGTGGGGGAGGGAAAACATCACTCTGACAGTATCTACATAATGTATCAGAGTTGTAAAACTTTCTGAATTAAACTGACTAAATTATTACGGTTTGTCATACAGTATGTAATGAGTCCTTCCAGAAAAATGCACAGTTTTTTTAGTGATTGTTGCGGGCAAAAATCCTTGATTACGCAGCAGGTTGTCTTAAAATATGCAATGGAATATGCAGGATATTTATGCAATTTTATGCGATTGAAATCCTAAAAACAGAAATCCTAAAATAGCAGCTTGGAAGCAAATGGTTTAACAAAGAAACTCAAGCAAAGCTGTTCCAAGCATAATTTTTCTAACACACACTATGCTTGTTAAACACACACACACACACACACACACACACACACACACACACACAGGGACGCAGCAGAACACACACAAAATAAAAAAATATGACATCATAGTAGCAATGCGCCAAGGTACAAATGCGCCTGGCTTTTACAGGGAATAGGAGATGACACTCTGATTGGTTGATTGCATGTTACGCCCAAAACACACCTGTGATTAATGAAGACACTAAGTGCAACCCTTTTGAACCATGGACCCTTTTTTTCCGCCATTAAACTAGCAAAAGTGGATTCGTACACGCCCTAAATGCACTTGTGCCATGCGCTTCACGCCGTGCACTTACATCGTTAAAATAAAGTCCCAAATATCAAAACCAGACAACGACGGTCCCAGTATTTAACGTAAAGGTTGCGATTTTAAACACATTGCATAGAAAAACATAGGACTCTAACCCAGCCCCCCCCCCTGGGTGAAAGTCCCTACATGGAAATTTGGCGCTCTAAAGTGCTTTTCAAACGCCGCGTAGTCGCTTGGATCCGCGGGAGTCACCGCCCTCCTCATGTGAACGCACAGGCGGTCAATGTGTGGTAACCATGGGGATTCTGCGCACTGCTGTCTCCCTGCTGGCGGCCGGTACAGCTGATTGACATTAGTTGACGGTGGTATGACACCGTATATCCCTAATCACAGGTCGATTTATAACAAAGAGTGACAATACTGGTCTTCCCTTCGTTATTGTTGATAGCTTATGTTAGCTAAAATAGCATAGTCATATTTACGGATGCAGAAGCCTGTCTGTGTCCTGATAACTGTATAACTGTATTTTATATTTCAGTGATCTCTTGTTCATTGATTTGCACGCCGCGTCACTCGCAGAGGGAAAAAGTTCAACAGAATTCAACTCTTGCAGCGGGCAGGTGTGTGTGTGTGACAAGTATGAACCCGAAGCCTTTCAGACTCCCTGCCCCCCCCACCTGCCCGCTCTTTGCAGTCAGTCTTTATAAGGTGACACCACTGCATTGGATTTGGATGAAAAATCGGGGGATTTGATGCACCGCGCTGTTGCATTATCACACACTGGAGCATTATGGGGCAGAATGAGGTGACACGAGTGCCACTGATTGGCCAGTCTCATGACGTTTATACTGCATGTTGAAATGTGTGATAAGGGAAAAGAGGCATTGCTTTTTTACCCCCATTCCCTCCCTGCCGGCTTCTCTGCCCTGTCACTGACCGCTTCACTGCACATCGGGCATCAAAGTTTTCAGTTTTTTTGTCTCCGTCTCTCCAATATTGTCTCTTTCCCTGAGACATCGAGAGCAACAGAGCCTCCCACAGCAGTGCAACTTCACTAATGGAAGTAGTCTGAAGGGAGTTTTCAGTCTGATTGCTCAGCTTGTTTTATCATTATTAGTAACAGCAGGAGGCCGGACACAGGCAAGAACCATTAGCTCTCCAGAAAATATAAAATCACATCAATCTTAGGCCCTGTTTACAGCTACGTGGTAATTTTGACAAAAGGCGACATTTCCCTTCATTTGTGCCCTTCGTTTACACGCAAACGGAGAATTTGCCTCTGAAAATTAGTCTTTCTAAAAACTGAAATTTTCGTTTGCATGTAAACTGAGACAAGCCGAGGTTTGGGCAGCCGAGGAAGTGAAGAGGAGAAGAGAGAGAGGAAGTGATTCGTTGTTTTCAGGATTCTGATTGGCTTCTTGTTACACTATATATATATATATATATATATATATATATATATATATATATATATATATATATATATATATATATATATATATATATATATATATATATATATATATATATATATATATATATATATACACACACACACACACACACACACACATATATACACACATCCATGCTAAAGTTGATTTAAAAGAGGAATAAAAAACATCTTTTGGAAATTGATTTTAATGCCTTAATTCAAAAGATTTAACCCCATATCATCACAAACCCTTCACCATACATAGAGATTGGCATGGTGTTATTTCAGTTAGCCAGAGGTTGAAATTTCCCACGTGACGGGGGTAGGTGCAATCTGTAATCACAGATCGCTCTATGCTACAAAAAAAGCCACCCGCTGAATTATTTGTATATAATGTAAGAGGAGATACTAAATGTTAAAGAGGCAGGTTTCGGTCAGTGTAGAGACCCCAAGAGGAAAAATCTACATTTCACTTCATAAGAATCTTGAAGCTGAGAGAAAAGAAAGTGCCTAAGCTTGGCATCCGTTGGCCAGTTTAGCATTTCCTTTTACCGTCTTATGCATGAGAGGGAGAGAAAATGACCCCTGGCTCTCTAGAGAACTTGTGAAGCATCAAAGCTAGCTACCTAATATTCTCTGCAGGGAGCAGAGAAAAACTGATGCTAATCTTCCATGGAGTTTCCTTCCCTCCTGTTTCGCCTCCCCAGACATTTTGCCTTCACAAACATCCCTGCAGCCATCCCTCCAGTCACAAACTGACAGGAAACACACAGATTTCAAACCATGTGGCGGCTCCCATCCACCAGGCCTGTAGCTGTTAGAAGAGGGTGCCATTTGTTTTCCATCCAGCACAATATCCTGCAAACCCTTTGTCTTCATCTGCCTCTAACAGAATTTATTTCTCACTTAGGGTTTTTAAATGCTTAAAAAGCTTGTCTTGGAGACTAAGCAAGCTGTCTGGATGTCTGTTGTCGAAAGCTCTGCAGCGTGCCACCTGTCAAGGATTTTGCTGGCGTGTCAGCTGAGCTGCCATCCGCAGTCAGATCCCTTACTCTAGTCTATACTGTCTCCCTATCTCCCAGCCAGCATACAGTAACCTCCATCTCTATTTACTAACTTCTCTCAAAAGTCACTGTGAAAGCTGTCTGTGGGAACAGACTCTGCTGCCAAGAGAGACGTGTTACACCGAGCCAATTAAACCACATTCAGTCGCAAAGATACATCACTAAGCTTCAGGAACAGACATATATTAGTCTTTTCTCCAAACTTCCATTCTACAGCTAAACCAAAACGAGCAGGTCATGGCTACGCCACCCCAGAAAAGGTTTCAGCACACTGCGCTGTCAGACTGCACATCAAGAAACAATAAAGTGTTCTCTGCCGCTGTGAGGCTTTCCACAAAGCAAGGCACAGAGGACAAAAGATGCTATACGGTAAGAACAGGCAGCATATTGCTCTCGCTTAATCAGGGACACTAAACACAATCCTCGATTTCTCTTTGACACTGTCGCCAGACTTACTCCCAAACGGCCGTCTGTTCCAGTAGCTGCTCATCCTTATTTTGATTCATGATTTTTCTGTTGTTTCTGCAGAAAAATAGATGTGACAAAATTAGCTCCTCGTCTCCAGCTACGTTTGTAAAATCTGCAGCATTCCTACATTGAATCCCAGTCATTTTTACCTGGCAAATAAAGCTGATTCTGATTTTCTGTTCTTAAAAGAATTGAGACTACCTCCCTTAAATCATTGCCTAACCTGGTGTTAGCTTCTAAAGCTAGGACCCGCTACCTTGATCGCCTATCTTCTCAAACCTTTCAAAGATCTCTGCCAATCTCTACGTCATCTACGATGCTGAATATTGTCATCCTGTCTTTTACGTGTGGCATTGTCCCCGATGGCTTTAAGACTGCTTATCTTATCTAGAGTCTCTGAATAATTAACGGCCTTTCTTTTCAAAAGAACTGGAAAGAGTGGTGTCTCAACAACTTTTAGCCCTTTTTTCACCCTTTCAATCTGCTCTCAGAACCTTTGACCAGGGGCGTCAGACTGGGGAGAAAAAGGGGACTGAGTACCCAGGGCCCTCAGGTAAGGAGGTCCCAAAAAGATGCTAGAAGGAATAGCTGTGGATGCAGGAGGGGGCCCATACAGCCTTTTAACAGGGCCCAGAATGTTGTGCTACGCCCCTGCCTTTGACTCCCGAAACTGCACTTACTAAAGTAGTGAATTATAGTCTGCTTACTTTGATTCAGATTCCACTTTGGTGCTTCTATTACTCGATCTCAGTGCAGCTTTCTAGTCTATAAATTATTGTATCCTCCGAGAGAATTAGGGAAAAATGGCTCTGGCATGGTTAAAATCTTCTGAATCGGAAAGAACACAGTGTATTTTCTATAATAACACAACATCAAATATTTCTGGAGTACCTCAGGGCTCTGTGCTTTGACCTCTGCTTTTCTCTTTATATATTTCACCTCTGGGCCAAATTAGCTTCCAGATGTGAATGTGTATATCTGTGTGAAAGTGATCAGGGCGTTCCTGCAACAACGAGAGGCTTCCTCTCAGAGAGCTTGCCCTGAGTAAAGGAAGTTAAAATCCTCTTTACTGTGTTTTGGTCATTTCCATCAACATTTTGATTATTGAATGCAGATTCATGTTGACCCCAGACTTTCTCCTTGGAACCACCACATTCATTTCATGTATCATAAAAGCACTTAATGGTAGCTGAAGAGAAGGGGAGTTTGACCATGCTTTGAGAATCTAGCACATCCTGGGTTTTCCCTGCCATTATAAGTCTTAGGTGCAGCACCTAAGCTGAATGAATGTGAAATGTGACAAAAAAGCACCAAAAAACTCTGAAGAACGCCAAAAAACTAGGAAAAAAAGCATCAAATTAACTAAAAGACTTTCCTCAGGTCTAATGAGTGTAGTTGGACTTCATTAGCAAGTACTGTCTTTAAGCTTTTTCAGTGTTTTATTTATATGTATCTTCTCTAGCTTTTCCAACATTTTAGACATATATGGCGATTATTATAGTCCAAAATTATGTCGAATTGCGCCTTTTTTCTTATTGAAAAACATCCCATTTTCTCAAGGAAAGACCCCTAAACCCCTCCCAAATTTTGCGCCCGCAAATCTTCGATGAATCCAGGGAAAACACTGACGTCCCTCTGATAACAGGCTGCAGATACACACAACTCATGTCCATTTTGCCTTCAGATGGTGAGAGGGATTTTGTCAGCTAACAGGACTGGCACTCCCAACAGCGCTAATAATCCTTGAGATCTATGGGAGATGTTGGTGTTTGAAGTTTTGCCATAAGTGGTCTGTCGGGGGTACGTTTCATTTTTTACATTAAACTGCATCGGTTGTATTGACCCTTTCTGCCTATTTGGCACAGATGATGTCACAGCTAGCAACTAGTTTCAAGCCGTCAGGGAAAACACTCTCCCAGCGTGCTAACAAATGTCGACCATCAAAGACAAGGTTGCAGAGATTTGTCTGCACTGGAATAAAAAGCAGGCCCTAAAACTCTAACTAAAAGCCTAACGGTGGACGGCTGCTTAGTTATGGTATCTTATTTTTGTGATTATTTGGTAATTTATTGCAATATTCTTGAAACCACTAACATAAAATCTAATTTTTTACCTTCGAAAAGGACTTCAAACTATATGTTCTAGTGGATAGAAACTTGATATTATTTGTTATACTTTACTGATTAGACCACAAAAGCATTACAACTTAAATAATCGGTAAACCGTCTTATCAACAAGTGTAATAATAAAATTTAAAAAAAATCACTATCCTGGACTAGACTAGACTATATATTTCCTAATAATGTCACATTTTTCCATACCAGGCATGTGTGAGGATGCAGGGGTTTATACTGCCCCTGTATACCGCAGCCCTCCAGGAGCTCAAAGCTGGATAGCCTAAATCAAATCAAACCAATAAAGTCCCGGATGTGAGACATGTTCTCTCTCTCCTCCAGCCAACAAAAGAAGCACACCGGAGCACCATGTAGTGTTTTCACCGAAGACAAAAGGAGAAGAGACACCTGTGACCCTGTCTGTGTGAAGCTGAAGAGAGGCAGCGACTCCATCGTCGTCGTGTGTGTCATGTACTGTGAAAGTCGGTGTGCAATTTGTCAATGCCAGTGTGTGGTTGTAACAAAACATGCTCCCCTTCTTGCTTTAAGCTATGTGTGTTGTTAGGTGTAAGTGGAGGCATGAGCAAGAGCTCAGAACCAAAGAGAGCTAACACAGACAATTCTATTCATATATGCCATAACAACACAAATCATTTAAATCAGTCAGGTTCAGACTGGGGCACGGATCAGTCGATGCAGGAGTCAGTGTGGCTCTTCTTTAGGATACGGCTGAGACAGTGTGACACCTTCTGATTGATTTATTGATCTATTAACGCCACACTGCATGTCTCTGATCAGATTACGCAGAAGGATTCATGAATATTTTAACATTAACATCAAAGAGATTATATGTTTCCAGAGAAATTTGATGTGACGTTTGGCCATGTGCCAATGAATTTTAGACTTAAATCTTTTTAACAGTTCACAGCCCGTCTCTGGGAGTATCAAAGCATTGTGGGAAATGTTAGGGAATTAGATGAGGCAGCATAAAGGGTAACTACTGTTTTCTGGACCCTATTTTTGTGTGTCAAAGTGACTGATGGGAACAACTATATTTGATATTGGTCCAGTACTAAGCGAGCTCGCTGCAGTCGGCAGCGGAGAAACACGCTACAATGTGAGTTATGTGCTCGTGTTGCCACTGAGAGACTCAGATTATTATTAAAAGTGTATTAAAAAGTGTCATCACACAGTGACATCATTAACAGAAAGATTGACCTCCTTAGAAATCCTTTTTGTAAAGCGTAAGATCCTTTTTTAAACATAAAAACATCCGCCAAATTGCGTTGGCTAAACCCACCAGACTCCATGTAAATAGACAGTAATTTTAGCATCGTAATATACACTTCATTCGAAGTCGACAGAAACAAAATATAACTACGAAAAGCCGTTTTGGGTGTGAAAATATGTTGTTTCTACACACGCTAAAAGTATTGCTTTTTTAAATGGAGTCTGGTGAGTTTAGCGCTAGCGACTTCAGAGCTGTTAAAGAGCAAAGTGACAGCATTCACGCTTACTACTGGACCAGTTTCAAAGACTGTCGTTCCCATGAGTCACTTACACACAAAAAGATAGGAAAAGAGAGAAAAACAATAGTTACCCTTTATTAAAGATAAAGCAAATCACCTCTGGACTCACTCTGCCTTATGATTCATAACCGGTCATGTCAATCGTAGACATCATTGTTTTTATATGAAAGGGTTGGTCTGTCTTCTTTCCAAGAGAGATGTGATACACAACGATACTTATCTGCTTAAATATTTTTAATTTAGTGCACCCAACTCCTGGAACAAATTAAAGTACTTCCATAAAATCACCCTTGTGGACAATTTAGAAATCTGGTAAAGTAGAAATTATCACCTCATGCTGTGTTACATCTTCTTAGCCAACTTCATTCCAACCTATTACCACTGGTGTACACTTATTTCTGGAATTCAAGGTCAATAAACCTACTTTCTGAGTTAAAACAAAAGCAGAAATGATGAATTATTATGACTAACAATTAAAATCAGAGGATGTGTAGTGGATCACAGCCTGGTATGTGTCGACGTATAGTCAGGAAACGGTTTTGAAAATATTTCTAATGTCCTTTCAAATGCTATAAAGTTGAATAAACCCCCACAATTCAATGAGAATAATGAGCCAGTCCTTCATTTTACTTGCAAAAAGCATTGTATGGAACCACCCATGTTATTTCTGAAGCAACTAACTAAGCAGGAACACGTCAGACATCATTAACGGGTTAGAAACCAATACAACACAGATTCACACTAGATTCAGCTTTTTAACGACACAGATTCACACTAGATTCAGCTTTTTAATGTATTAATTTGTGAAGCAATGCATGTGCTCAGAAATCCATGCTATTTGATTTGAATTCTGCAGGAAAACGATTGGTGAGAAAGGAGCAAACCAAAGTCCCAGAGTTAAAAAAATAAAAATCAACCATCCAACATGTTTTTCGTAGAACATCCAGAAGAAATTGTTGAGGCGTACACGATTAAACTCCACTAGAAACCATGATGGATCCCTCTGGAATGAATGCATGAAACATTTATGAAAACTATTGACTGCGCACCAAAACAAGACACCCGTGGAGGAGCAGATTCAGCTTGTTTCCCACCGCAGCAAAAGCTTCTTTTTTCCTTTGTTTTTCCACATCCACTATCAGTACTGCTATCACTGTGCAAAGTGACATGCAGACTGTTGTATCTGTGTGTGTGTTTGCATTTCATTTCACAAATTCTGTACTAAAGTTAGCTTCGCAGCTCGTTTCCAACACACAGACGTGTGATATATCACTGCCATGACAACCCAGGCTGCCATTTTCCTGACCCCGTCTCTGACAGCAGAGCATCTTTAACGCCACCATTGCTCTATACATCCTGACATTCATTTGGATTTTCATCCATCTGTACTATAGCGTCATTCTCCTGTCTTGTCTAAAATTCATCCAATCATTTTTCTCCATTGATGCATTCATTTGCTCACATATCATTCCACCCATCCATTATTAGAATTTCTCTCCGCTCATTGGATCTTTAGAGATTAACCTCTCTCCATTTCACCCTCATTGTCTTCCTCCCTTCATCTCATGAGAGTTTTTAATCCTGATATAACATCCAAGCTTACAAACATCATCACTCACTCTCCACGGCTGTTTTTGTTTTTTTAAATCTCTCCGTCTGCCTCCACGCTTTCACACACAAGTCAAGCAGCCACGTTCAAAAATCCATCCGTGCCACCTGAAGTGAGAACGTGTCCAGTAATAATTTAACACTTGAAGGTAGATTTCTGCGTGATGTTTCCTAATTCATGTTCTTTTATTTTGGTAATTGGAGCACTTCTTGTCTCAGAAAACACATTTGGGTAACAGTAAAAAAATATTTTAATTAATTTGAACAGCAATGTTTTTCTCGCACTTCATGCAATCCCTCTGCAAACAAAACGGGGAAGACGGCCGACATTTGGAAGCATAATTTAACACTGATGATTTTTTTTTAAACTGCAATGCAATTTTGTGTCTCAGTGAAGATTAGCGCTGATGAGAGCGGGGCTAATTGATCATACACGGTCCGCAAACTATGGCGCTCTATGTAGCCATGGGCGCGGGAACATAATTTCAAATTTTGGAAAGTGACATTTTCACCCAAAGTCACACACACACACACACACACACACACACACACACACACACACACACACACACACACACACACACACACACTCAACAAGTGTCAAAAACGAATGAAATCCAAAACCCAAGACAGGGCAAAACTAGGCACGGGTAACACAGGATATAGGCACAAAGCTACGACAATGGTACGGAATAGGTCGTCTACAAGCTCAACCACTGAGCCAAAAAATACACGGGTATAAAACACATCATTGAATTAAATTAAATCAAAAGTTAGCTACCTTGGCATCTGTTGCTAGCAGGGTCGCTATGGCGGTGGCAGGTGTGGAGGTGTTTCTTCTTTCAGTTACAGTTGCTGGGTTTTCTGACTCTGGTCTTTTAGGTTTTTTTAGCCTGTGATTCAATTCAATTTTATTTATAGTATCAATTCATAACAAGAGTTATCTCGAGACACTTTACAGATAGAGCAGGTCTAGACCAGATAGAGCAGGTCTAGACCATACTTTATAATTTACAAGGACCCAACAGTTCTAGTAGTTCCCTCCAGAGCAAGCAACAGTGCGACAGTGGCGAGGAAAAACTTCCTTTTAGGCAGAAACCTCGGACAGACCCAGACCCAGACCCAGGCCCAGACCCAGACCCAGACCCAGGCCCAGACCCAGGCTCTTGGTAGGTAGATTGATTTATGAAGAAACCCAAAATGCGCTTTAGCGTTCTAGGCAAGCTAGCTTCTGTACCGTTGACCCGCCGGGGAAGTTTCCACAACTATCTTCACTCATGAATGAGTGTCAGAGGATTCATTCTGATCAAATTAAGTGTTTATCTCCTCCCACCCGAATCGTAAAATCTAATTGCATTTAATTGTAATGAAAGGGAGTAGGTTAATATCAATAATCAATTCTTTCAAATAAATGTATGTCATTTTTAATTATGGTTTGTAGTTTGTCTACCTTTCGCTAACACCAGATCCCGCAGTTATGTACGTGGCACTCTAGTGTTGGTTGTGGACGCGTCAGGGACGTCCTGTAGGTTTCCGCTTGTTTCATGCACAGTGTCTTTGCAAAACCTGGCTACTTGGCCACTTGGTTAGGTTTAGGCAAGTGCAGGAAGTAAGTCGAGTGCAGATTTGAGTTGCGCATTCGTCACTTTGCGACAAGTAGCATACACGATGCTAACGAGAGACTTCTGTAATGTGAAAACAGTAAAAATGGAGCTACTTAACCAAGTTGGTTCACTGTTGGCTATAAGTTAGCATCAAACACAACAAAGGCTGTCAGTTGAATGGTGTATTGAGCTGACGTTAGCAACCAAAAAATCATAGATAGCTACAACGTTTTTGAAATGACTGCTACCTTAGCTACAAGTTAGCATCAAACACAACAAAGGCTGTCAGTTGAATGGTGTTTTGAGCTAACGTTAGCAACCAAACTATCATAGATAGCTAAAGTGTTTATGAAATGATTCCCATCTTCTTTATTGATTGTAATGAGAAAACTTTTTTTTTTATGGATTTCACAAATTTCAGTATGACACGTTATGCTGTAGACCGTTTAATTCTTAGCATGTGTGGCTCAAATCTGCAACCAAGAAACATTATTAGCGCTTTTCCCGACATTTTTGTCACTTTTTCAATGTTGTGGGTGCTTTTTTTGATGTTTTTTTCCAAAGTTATTTGATATTTCTAATGTTGACATTTTCAGCGCTTATTTAGAAGGCCCATTTTTTTAATAAAAAAACTGAAAATGGGTCAAATTTGAGAGGAGGACAACATGAGGGTTAAATCTCTGGACTCACTCTGCCTTATGATTCATAACCGGTCATGTCAATCGTAGAAATCATTGTTTTTATATGAAAGGGTTGGTCTGTCTGAGAGATGTGATACACACTGGTATCTCTTTATCTATAAGGCTCATGCTGGAAAATACCACACCTTACAGAACTTATCTGCTTAAATATTTTTAATTTAGTGCACCCGACTCCTGGAACAAATTAAAGTACTTCCATAAAATCACCCTTGTGGACAATTTAGAAATCTGGTAAAGTAGAAATTATCACCTCATGCTGTGTTACATCTTCTTAGCCAACTTCATTCCAACCTATTACCACTGGTGTACACTTATTTCTGGAATTCAAGGTCAATAAACCTCATTAAAAATAACTTACACCTACTTTCTGAGTTAAAACAAAAGCAGAAATTATGAATTATTATGACTAACAATAAAAATCAGAGGATGTGTAGTGGATCACAGCCTGGTATGTGTCGACGTATAGTCAGGAAACGGTTTTGAAACTATTTCCAATGTCCTTTCAAATGCTATAAAGTTGAATAAACCCCCACAATTCAATGAGAATAATGAGCCAGTCCTTCATTTTGCTTGCAAAAAGCATTGTATGGAACCACCCATGTTATTTCTGAAGCAATTTGGTATTCAGTAACCTACATTTGGGATTCAGACACTTTAAAAACGGGTCAGATGGACAACAGGAGGGTTAAACCTGCAAACCTCTGCTTGGAATTGCTTTACATCATTGGACTTTCTTTTGAATCCTCATAATCTTAAGTGATTTATCAATTAAATTTTTCCAATTAAGAAAGTTTTAGTGTCTTTTCTATTTTTCTTATGATGGTGTTCTTTTCTGTGTTGCTTTGTCTTTGTAATTGTTTTATAAAAAGATTATTTTTGGGGCATTTAGACCTTTATTAGACAGGAAATCTGAAGAAAGGAAAGGGGGAGAGAGATGAGGAATGACAGTGGGCTGGAATTGAACCCACCGATGCTGCGGCAAGGACTGAGCCCCTGTACATGGTTCGCACGCTCAACCAGGTGAGCTCCCCAGGCGCCCCTTGTGTTTGTAATATGACCTGATAACATTGTAAATGATCTCTCAAGTATAATTAAAGGTTGAATGAATGAATGAATGATGGAATGAATTAATGTACCGGTCAGTGCTCATCACCCATGACCAAACATCAAAGAAGAACTCAAACTTCATAAAGAAAGCAGTTGTGATGAAACAGATTCTTCTATTTTCAACACTATAATTAGACCTTTGAAAAAGGATTGTGAAAAAACAAACATTTCTGTCTCAAAAATGGTTGACTTTAAGCATGAGAGATCAAACAGTTATCCAGAGAAGATTACATGCAACATTATGAGTCATCTGTCTGTCAAAAGGATGGATGGATGGATGGATGGATGGATGGATGGATGGATGGATGGATGGATGGATGGATCTGTAGTGATTAGGAAATCATCATCACCTGTTTGTATCTGGTTGTATCACAGCAGTGTCTTTTATTCTTCCTTGTGTTTCTTTAAACTTGTGTCCCCTGTGTGTGTGTGTGTGTGTGTGTGTGTGTGTGTGTGTGTGTGTGTGTGTGTGTGTGTGTGTGTCCTGCTACAAGCCATCTACTCTGCAGTACATCAACTCCGGTTCTTCATCCACTCATCACCTATAGACTCATCTCCATCGCCACCAGTCATCATCTCCACCTAATGAGAATGTGATGCAGCTAAAGTGTTAACCCCCAATCAGTAATTTGATTAGCCGATAATCTCTGAGCTAGCTACTGAACTTTTTTTTTTGACACTATTACCACTATGATGGAACTAGACAGCGCCAACGACCAATTTGACCCAATGTTCTAACATTCAGCCATTTTAGTTGCACGTGTTTCAATTTGGGTTCTAACCTGCGCCATGAAATGGCCGACGTCTTCTCTGGGGACTACCAACGTTAAACTTCTCAACCGTCTCCTGCTCTCCCTCTGACAGATTAGAGACTCAGCCAAAGGCGGGAGTCTGGCAAAACCTCCTCTGATTGGCCAACACTGCGTTTCTGTTAACCCTTACCTTGACTGGGTTACATGTGCATAGCAACGGCTACAGTAACACAGGATATTAAACCCGTTTCAAGCCTTTTTAACCTGTAATTGGTTGGTTAATTGGTTCTGGCACTAACGGACAAGTTCGCAAACTCTCACTTGAAGCACCAAAATTTATAAAAAATAAAATAAAAAAAGGATTTTAGGCTTGAGCCACCCTAAAAACAGTCTAGAATTGCCCATGGGCTACACCATGGATACATTCATAGAACATTTTTGGTGGAACACGTGTATGTTCAAAGGTAGTTTTAGTCGTGCAACAGAAAACTCAGATTGGACAGATAGTCTAGCTAGCTGTCTGGATTTCCCCTGCGGGACCAGGTAACCATAGTCCTCAGAAATCCACCGGAGGTTAGAACGGCAACCACAAAGAAAGAGGAAGGGGACGGAAATCCGGAAAATAATCCAGCAACATCCAAATAATCCCGGATATGAAACACTGTCGATATAGACGAGTCCATGCAATTTACACATATCCATCTTCTATATTGCGTGAACGCAGCATTAGGCACAGCCGGATTACTGGGAGCGTTATTGGGAACATGAGGATGTTAAGCAGTTATAATAATATATAATAGTCACCATGGTCACCGTTGTAGTTTAGCATGTTAGCATGCCAACACTTGCTAAAAGGTGCTGTAGGTAAGATTGTAAAGATCCAGGACTTAGCTAAAAAATGTATACATTGACAACTTTTCAGTCCCTCCCCCCTTTCTACTAAAGCCCGAAACGTTCTCCTAAGCCCCTCCCCCAAGAGAGAGTGAATGTGTGTGCATGAGCAGTGATAAAAAATAAAATAAATAAATAAATAAAAAAATCGCACTACAGGCTGTAGGTGGAGCCAGAGGAGCCGGATCTTTTTGTTCTTATTACCTGCTTCATGTAGTTCTACTGGAACATAGGGGCAGTTTCAGCAAATATGACAGAAAGTTAGTTTTCTAAGTCTTACCTACTGCACCTTTAATCAGCACTGAACACAAAGGAAAGCTGGTAAAGTATTACATAAATGGATTGATAATTCAGTTTAAATCTGTGCCTGCCTGTGTCTAAAAGGGCAGTCCATCCAGTAGCTGCAGACGTGATTACATCAGAGACAGACAGACAGACATGTCAGAGAATCAGTGAAGTTATTGCAACTCATTTTGTCCAGATATTTTGTAAACATCTGGACAAAATGTAATGGCAATCCCTGAAATTGTTGGCATATTTCCAGGGCTGGGTACCGAACTTAGATACTCAATGCCCCAAATTTCCTCCCTAAATATCTGACCTACATGTACAGAGCCTTCTGCTTTTCTTGCAGCATTAGTCACTTACACTTTATTGTCCTGCTCTTCATTTTATACAATTTTTTAATGTCAAATTGTTAAATAAAATGACTTTACTGCTCAAATGTGACTTGTCTCTCTGATTTGAATGTAGCATTCAGTGAGGGAAAACACCGCAACCTTCACTGCAACCAGCTAAAAAAAACCTTTTCACACCCAAAAATGACAAGCAGAGTGAAAGCCTCCACCTTTACCTTCTGCTGAGAAAAGCAGGAGACCATGCATGGAAAAAAAGATTGGGACGGAAATGAAGCCGATTGATTCAACAAGTGATCTAAAATTGGTTTCATTAATTAATAAAAAAAAAAGATAACTAACAATAGTGAAGCTTGTTCATTTCGATATCTTCATTTTTGCCCATTTTCAATGCAAAAGGCATTTTCTCATATTTAAAATGGTCTAATTATTAAGGTGGATGCAAGAATTTAGACATTAAGACACTGAAAATGCAAACCGATTATATTAACATGAATATGAATTCATTAGAAGAACAAATAAATATGAACATGCACCCGACCAAAATGCGTCGTCAGAATCATCTCAAGTCCAAAACTTCCACTAGACAGCCAGTGCTGCTACAATAATCTGTAATAATGCTACGTCCTATCCATCACATCAAAGGTGGAGCACACTCAAAGTCCAACTTTTAACCCAAACACACAGTAATAAAATCACAATAAAAAAGCTTTGAATTCAACCACTTCAAATAAAATAAAAAATAATATTTAACAGTTCTACAGGGAATAGAAAAAAAAAAAACACCAGCAGCGAATAAAAGGCATTGGTAGTAAAAGAGGGTTACGTACTGAATCTCTGAGGCTCCATCTCTACGCTGCTTGCTGCTGCTGAGTCGCTAAAGCAACTGACACCAGAGAGAGAGAGAGAGAGAGAGAGAGAGAAAGAGAGAGAGAAATACCGTACGCTCTCGCTCTCCCCCATGTCTCTCTCTCTCTCTCTCATCTGTATGTGTGGATGCCTCTGCCGTGATCTCTCTCTCTCTCTCTCTCTCTCTCTCTCTCTCTCTCTCTCTCTCTCTCTCTCTCTCTCTCTCTCTCTCTCTCTCTCTCTCTCTCTCTCTCTCTCTCTCTCTCTCTCTCTCTCTCTCTCTCTCTCTCTCTCTCTCTCTCTCTCTCTCTCTCTCTCTCTCTCTCTCTTGCCATGCACACCAGCTGTGTGTACAGGCTACCTACTACATGTCTTTGCAATTATAAGGTTTTAGGTGCAACACCCAAGGCACTTTGAGCTAAGCCGAAAGAATGTAAAATCAACGTCGGCATCAAAACCACTACAACTGAATAACTTCTCTTAGATCTTTTAGCAAGTTTAGTATTTAAGCTTATAATTAATCCGTTATCTGCTCTAGCCTTTCCAACATTTTAGACACAGATATGGGAATAACGATGGGCTGAAATGATGTGAAATTGCATGTATCGATTACGCACAAATCACAGTGCATTACCTTTAGTAGCTATATGTGCTATATTATTATTATTTTATATTACTATGTGTGCCAATGGTTCATTGGAACAGCCTGAAATACACCAACGTAATCTCATGAACGGGTCCGTATGATATAGTATAAAAATGTATGCACACCGGTATGTAAGCTATCCTACCAACCTAGGCGGCCCCCGGCAGGTCACGTGATGCCGGCTACAGAGCTCCATGATGCCGAGCTGGTTGTTTTTGGTTGCTACAGAGCGCCGTCACAGCCCTGTCGTGTCAGGTCAGTTGATCTGACCACCCTCTCCACCCCCTGGTCAAACAGAGGAGCAGCTTCTCCAAGAGGCTCCGACAGCTTCAATGTCGCACAGACCGCTACAGGAAGTCATTCCTACTGCCCGTCGTCACCGGGTGTTGATGAGACTCGGAGACACCACAATACTGCACTCAGTGGAACCTGCACAATTGGTTTATCTACATATTTATCATACTGTTTAAGCAGTTGCACATTTCTTTTCCCAACTTGTATATCTTCAAATATTTGTTCTTGTATGTTATCCTATTATTATTTCGTGTACAGTATATTGTATGTATGTATATCGTATCCTAGTATTTCATTTATATTTATATTCTGTGCTGTGTGACTGATTTTACTGCTGTAACACTATAATTTTCCATTTTATTGGGATCAATACCTACCTACCTGTCTACCTACCTGTCTGTCTACCTACCTACCTGTCTGTCTGTCTACCTACCTACCTGTCTGTCTACCTACCTACCTACCTGTCTACCTACCTACCTACCTGTCTACCTACCTACCTACCTGTCTACCTACCTACCTACCTGTCTACCTACCTACCTACCTACCTACCTACCTACCTACCTGTCTACCTACCTACCTGTCTACCTACCTACCTACCTGCCTGCCTGCCCCTACCTGTCTACCTACCTACCTGTCTACCTACCTACCTACCTGTCTACCTACCTACCTACCTACCTGTCTACCTACCTACCTACCTGTCTACCTACCTACCTACCTACCTGTCTACCTACCTACCTACCTACCTACCTACCTACCTACCTACCAGGTACAGGGCACTGTGACCTGCCGGTTGTTTGACAAAACGTAAGAAACTTGCGGTGACAGCAGTTAGGTTTCGGCACCAAAAGGACTAGCTAAGTCTAGGAAAAAGGTTTAAAAAAAAACACTCCCAAGGAACCTGCATTTCCTAGGTGAAAGTCTTTTGTTTTCTATGTAACTAATTTATTTGGCCAGGTCCCTCTTGAAAAAGAGATTTTATATCTCAGTGAGACTAACCTGGTTAAATAAAAGGTTAAATGAATTTATGTTACAAGAAAGACTTGCAGTGCTCGGAAAGCTTGCACTCGTACTGGTCCATGCTTCCTGTTCCCCCTGTGTGCAACCCCTGGTCACTTCAAATCCTGGCCCCCAGCACCATCTACGCCATTTTGATGTAGTATTGGTGAGGGCCAGGCCGGCTGCGACGACTGTAAAAGGCATTAAAAACGCTCCCGGTGTGGTACGACGACGAACGGCGCATCTGTCGTGTGTGACGTGACGGCAAGTTCGAGTCATTTTGGACAACGCAGACTATTTTTTATTTATACAGGACAGCTGAAGAGATGAAAGGGAAGAGAGAGGGCGAACGACATGCAGCAAAGGGACACAAGGCGGAGTTGAACTTGCAGCCGCTGCCTCGAGGAGTAAACCTCTATATATGTATGGGCGCCTGATCTACCAGGTGAGCTACCCGGGCGCCCCGACAATGGACCGGTGGCTAGGCTGTCATTGGTCTTTGCTTTTGGATTTTATGTAATCTAGAAATTGGTGGCAGCTGTTCTAAAAATATTGTCCCATTTGATTTTATCAAATTATGATTTTAGTAAAACATGATGTAAAAAATAAACCAGGAAGCAGAACTGGGGTCCATTTAATCTCCTTCTATGGTTTAAATAATGAACAACTGTGAGATCAGATCATAATAAAAACTCCTCATCATTCAATGATTGGTGGAGCATTCAGCTGGCGGGCTGAATCAATCCTCACTGGACATCTTTCCAATAGAAATCATGGCGTAAGCTTCGCTCACAGGCTTTAAGAAACTAACAATATCCTGTTTTCTACAGCAGATGCGTCACATGACTTCCAAACTGCTTTTGCACTATGCCTAAAGACGGCTGTAAGGATGAGAAAACACTGAGTGATGACGATGTGTTCGCTTCCCACGAGATGCTGCAACAATTATAAGGCAATTATGGAAACAACGCACTGTTTCAAACTCATTTGCAAATACAATACCGTCTCTAACACGGTCATGGTGGTTAGGACACACTTTTACACCTGAGCCTGTGTGTGTGTGTGTGTGTGTGTGTGTGTGTGTGTGTGTGTGTGTGTGTGTGTGTGTGTGTGTGTGTGTGTGTGTGTGTGTGTGTGTGTGTGAGCCGGAGATGGAGAGCAACCTGATGGCAGAGACAGATGGAAGAGAAAGAAGAGGAAGAGATATATAAAAGACAAATAGCACAAAGCCCTGCTAGGATCCACTAGAGGTTGCAAAGTTCAGCAGCTTTAATCCTGTACGGACTGTGCTTCCATGTTTTATACTGATGAGATCAAACAGTTGGGAATTGTGGATTAGCGGAGCCAATACAGGGATTTGGCAGGGTAGAGTGCTCATATTATGCTTTTTCCCTTTCCTATAGTGTGTTATATATCTTTTTGTGCACGTTATAGGTTTACAAAGTGAAAATGCCTAAAGTCCCCTCCCCCAAAGGGACGTACCATCTTCAAAAGAAAACACTGTTCACAAACTGCTCCAATCTGCTCTGTTGTAGTCAGGCCTTTACTTCAGAGACAGACGTACGTCGCTTTGTAACATGTTATAATGCTTGCTGTGCTGCTAGCATGGCACGCCCTCATACTCTGCTTCTGACTGGCTAGTAGTCCTTACCTAGGTACTGTCAGGGCCTCATACTCTGCTTCTGACTGGCTAGTAGTCCTTACCTAGGTACTGTCAGGGCCCTCATACTCTGCTTCTGACTGGCTAGTAGTCCTTACCTAGGTACTGTCAGGGCCCTCATACTCTGCTTCTGACTGGCTAGTAGTCCTTACCTAGGTACTGTCAGGGCCCTCATACTCTGCTTCTGACTGGCTAGTAGTCCTTACCTAGGTACTGTCAGGGCCCTCACTCTCTGCTTCTGACTGGCTAGTAGTCCTTACCTAGGTACTGTCAGGGCCTCATACTCTGCTTCTGACTGGCTAGTAGTCCTTACCTAGGTACTGTCAGGGCCCTCATACTCTGCTTCTGACTGGCTAGTAGTCCTTACCTAGGTACTGTCAGGGCCCTCATACTCTGCTTCTGACTGGCTAGTAGTCCTTACCTAGCTACTGCGCATGTGTGACTCCCAACAAAGATGGAAAATAAGTGAGATTTCTCACTCTGTAGTTACAATAAACAAGACAGCTCAACACACAGGGTAAAAAGAGGAGCTGCAGCAATGTGCAATGCCACAAAAATATGGTGTTTTTGAAAATGTAAACATTAAACCTATTCTGGTACAACTTAAAAATACAATTATGAAACTCAAAATGAGCATAATATGGGCGCTTTAAATTTCAAAATTAAAATGTAAACTCTCAAAAAGTCTTATATGAGTAAAGTAGTGTGTCTCAGTCGTAAATCATTGGAGGTCTTAATCATCCTACGTCCGTGTTTTTGTTGTTTTGTAACTGCAATTGATTGGTAAAATAAGTTTTGTTATAATGGTTACATTACATTTTAAATAAACAATTTTAATTTGATAATAAAGCCTTAGCAATAAAACAACGCCGTGCATTGTGTCTTCCAGGAAAGATGGGAAACCGATTATGTTTTTACGGAAAAATGTGCCTCGTGTGCCTGGAAACAAAATCAGAAAATAGTTTGACTTTACTGAATGATGATTTTTGTCATTGCACTGAAATAATAGCACATCACTCTGGAATGTGGATGTTTGGTTACTGTGTTCATTACTAAATGCATTTGAATATGAAAAATAGATATGCTGGTTAAATAAACTTTAAAGGTGCCCTGCCACACGTATTTCATAACTTTGTGGTAATGTCTGAAGTTCTACCATGGAGTATGTAACTTGGTTGCCGTGGTTACGTTGTTTCAAGCCATTCTAGCGTGGCATAGAAAGCCTGCAGGAAGACTCTATTTGGGCCAGTTCTCATTAATATTCAACCAGCTAAGCTGCTTGATTCTGATTGGCTAGAAGCTAGCTAATGAGAGCCTGGCTATCAGCATCCTTTATCCAGTGCCTAGAGCTAACAGAGGAGGTAGCAGTTTATTTTCACATTCACCACATAACACAAACACACATGGAGCTAACAGATTTCCAAAAATGCATGTAGAAGCGGTTTTGTGTGGCAGGGCACCTTTAATTACTGGTACATATTTAGTTGTTTTCATTCATTTAGTAGCTGTGCTTGGCTTGGAATGATAAGGGTTACAGGATCCTACTGGTGGAAGTGCACGGTCACAATCCTGCCCCCAGGTAGTGAGGATGAAATATTTGTGGCCCTCACTATAATCAATGCTGCCCATCGCTGCTCTACAGGGTGACTAGACAACAGAATAAGGTACCATCTAGGCAAATATAAGATTTTAAGTTTTGCTAATTTTATCTTCCTGCATTTTGTTAACTTGGTCTTCAAATGCCTAAATAACGCTGCTCCCCCAACCACCCAACCCTTTGCAAAACAACAAGACAGCAAAGTGGTACCACGTCATCACCCGTGCACCATGAAAAGGCCATTACAGTATCTCTTTCCGTAGAACATCATTTGCCCATCAACCTTTTCAGTAAAAGGGGCAAAATGCTGGAACTCTCTGCCAGACCACTGGAAATGTATCCCAACATTAGCCCATTAAATTGTGGTTAATTCGGGAACAATATTGCTCTCATATTTAGTTTTTACACTGTGTTCTCTGTGTATACTTTCTTCTCTGTTTCATTGGATTCCACTTTATTTCATCTCCATCTTATTTTTAATCATTTTTAACCAAAATCCACTAGGGACAAGCTAAAAACACTATGATATGTACATCGTATCTGTGCTTTTTGTATTTGCCCCTATCTAAATAAACTTTAATAATAGACACCAGTCCTATAATGCGATTAAGGAAATGTGAGAATTTTTTCAGATGTTTCCTGGCGTGTTTTTAATATTGTGACATACTGTACGTCTTAAATTTCATTCATAATGGTCTTTAAAAGTTCTTAAAAAGTCTGACATTTTAGTTGGTGAAACCTGCAGAAACCCTGCAGTCTGTCATCTGATGATGATGATGCGTGGTCAGTGTGCGTGATGGTGTTTGGTGGAGCAGACGCTCTGGTAACGTGATCTCTTTAGTTGTCATTGGTTACCATTGGTTACCAATGTCATTGGTCATTGGTTGTTGAGCGAGAGCGCTGCTTTCCCATGAGACATTGCGAGTGCTTTAATAAACCGGTTAATGCGAGAACTTTACTCTTGTCCCATGTGCAATAACTCGGCTTAATTTGCACATGTAAGGTAGAATTGTTCTTAGAGATTGCTCCAGTGGTGATAAATTGTGTTATGTGTATTACATACAGGAACCTTTTTGTACTCATGTCTTTGTTTTGTTGTCTCTTCTATTCGTATGTTGGTTGAATGTGTTTTTTATCTTTCACTCCCGACTGCATATAAGTTTCCCATTTGGGAAAATAAAGTGACTGAACTTAACTTGTCTCTTGCTGGTAAGTGGAACATTACAGTGAGCATGTGTTGCTGTAGCATGTGTTACTGTGAATAAATAGATCACCCAATCCAAAATTAGACCACGAGACATGGGTTTATTTTTAGCCCTGGAAAATGCATCCCAAACAAGTTCAGGTGGATTATTTACAGTAGATATATTAGTTCTGTTGAAAGTCACAACAGTTCTGACTATTTTTGTGGTGTATTTGGCCTTCTGTGTGACTCTTCTGCAAATATAAGCTACTGTATGAAAGCTGCAATGATGCTTGTGTAAACGTGTTTCATGTGCGTTCTACGTAGGACATAAAATTGCCACTCGATTAAATGCCACAAAATAAAGTGTTGGAAAGAATGAACAACAAACTGATCGAGGTGCTCTTCTCAGAGCCAAGCTAGCACTGTGAGGGTCCACTCATGTCAGCCACTGTGTGAAGCATTGCATCACTTAACGCTAGGTCGCCCCATGCAGACACAAGAAAGGAGAAGTCAAGGTACAAACACCAGCGGGGAGGGAGGTCAACTTGCAGCTTCTCCGGAGCTTTGACACAAGTTGATACTGGGAAATGGGTGAGAGGTGTACCTAGAATCAGAATCAGAAAAGGATTTATTGCCAAGTAAGTAACACTTTCAAGGAATTTGCCATGGTGGATGGTGCATGAGTAAATATTTTACACATATTAATAGAAAACTAAAAATACAGACTATCTATCTACAAAAAAACAGTTAAACAGCTGTAAGGTTAAGTGCAGGGTGTCTAGCATAGCCAACTCTATCTCCACAGCACTGTGGAGTAAGGTCTGGCTACACCACAGATGCATTCTGGGATAGGAGAAAAAAAACGGGTTGTTTGCATTTTGTCACTCCCCGATGTGAGTCGAGTGCAGATTTGAGTCACGCATGCGTCACTTTGCGACAAGTAGCATATAAGATGCTAACAAGAGACTTCTTTAATGGCAATGCAGTTAAAATGGATCTACTTAACGAAGTTGGTTCACTGCTGGCTACAAGCTATAGCATCAAACACAACAAAGGCTGTCAGTTGAATGGTGTTTTGCGCTAACGTTAGCAATCAAATAATCAATCATAAAATGTTTTTGCAATGACTGCTAGCTTAGCTACAAGCTAGCAAGCAAACACAACAAATCCAAGACAACAAAGGAAGTTGGTTCACTGCTGGCTCCCAGATAGCATCAAAACACAGCAAAGGTTGTCAGTTGAATGGCGTTTGGAGCCAACGTCAGCCCCATAGACTCGGGAAGGAACTAATGTTGGTGGAACATTTGCCCCCAAAAAGAAACCTTTTTTCCCCCCAATTTGTTTTTGTCCAGTATGGTGTAAAATAGCAAAAAACAAAGGGGAATGGCTGCTCAAAAGACAGATAATGTCAGTTAATGTTCTGGTTGCCATCTTAATGCTGTAATGTTGTACACACATGTATGTACAACACACAGGCCTGACCTGCGACAGCGCTCACTCTCCCCAGGTGCTTCAATTATACCGTTTCCCTGCATGATTCATTTCCCAGTGGTTTATTTTTTCAACAAACACCCGCAGTTACCCTGAGGGAGCCACTTAATCCAGAACGCAAACTGAATCTGACACAACTCCCATTTGTGTTCCTCTGTCAAGCCGCATCCGATCACAACACTGTGTTCTGCTCAAGGTTGTAATACACAACAATACATACAACAGTTGCTGCTTACCTTTGGTACTTAAGACTCTCCAGTCTGTCGCTGCGCTAACACGGTCCTCTCGCTGCAAGATATATCCATCATGTCCCATTTGAGAGACACTTCACTCATTTTTCAAATCCAAGTGTGTGTCCAGGCATTGGGGAGTAGCCTAACTACTGCATGTGTGACTACGAATACAAGAAATCTGACCTCTGTAGACTGCTGCTCCAGGGTACATTAGCTGCTACACAGTTGTATTTGTGTTCATTTATATATCAGATTGCATTGTGGGAACTTTATCTGTGCTCTGGCTTCATTTCCCCAGTAGGTCCCTGGCTAAGGGAGCATCAGAAGCCTCAAAAAGCTTCAAAAGTGGAACAAAAAGCCTTGAAAATGTGTAAAAAAAAGCGCCAAAAAGTAAATAAGAAGCGTTGAAACAAGCTTAAAAATGACTTTATCTGAGAGAATGTGAAATAATAGAAAATGTTTCTTCAATTTTGGTTTTTAATTACGATTAATGAGCTGCCAGAACTTTTTTTTTCTGTCATTTTACAGATTTATTTCTTAGAGTGTACCAGTGCAGCATATTAATGGCATATTTAAAAAAATATATATTTCAAATTGGTATACAAGCATGACATTTGGCACAGATACTCTAGAAGTGTCACTTTTTGGGAAAAATGCGTTGGCCATTCAAAAATTCAACACAGCAGCCATTTTTTCAAGATGGAAGCTATTTCTGTCAAATGCTCATTATGTCAATCGTTCAAACAGTGATGTAGGCATAAGATTTGGTGAAAATACTCACAAAAACTGTCCCTCAAAAATGCAACCCTGACACACATTGTGTCATCTTCGATGTCAAATAAATGAATGTAAGCCTCTTTTTAATTAAGTCTCTCCTGATTTGAAATGGGAATATGCTTGGTAGGTCCAACGAAATGATAATCACCTTCAGCACGACAGACACGAGGCCAACTTCAACTGGTGCAACCTTTTTTTTCGGCATCATCCCTGTTGTGCGAATGCAGAGAATCAGTTTTGATCACAGAGGTATTTCTGTATATAGGGCAGCCTCTCCTATGAGAGCATTTTGTTGCGTTGTATGTTCTTATTCATCATCTCTCATCAGAGAAACTTGTATTTGAAATCAACAAGCTGAATACATTTACATAGGGTCAAGATGAAATTCTGTGATCAAGTATTTGATGTTTTGTTCGAGCTGCACTTGATGTATCCTCTAAATTGGCTTAGATGCAGTTCAGTGGCCCCCCGGGGAGGGGGGGGGGCATAGATTGGTTCTTAGTTAGCTCCAGCTCAGATTGAGAAGCCAGATGTAACCTGAGTGAGCAGAAGAAAAGCATTAAAAGGTATTGATTTATTAATTTGAGTAGCGTGGAGGCTTTTCATGCACGAGCCCAGACACACACTCCTTTTGAAGGCTGCAATCTCATTTTGAGCTCCACTAATCAGGTGCTATCAAGTTTCACTTCAATTTTCTTCATTTTTATACATCTTCGCTCATGTTTGCGCTCTCTCGTTTCTGCACAATTCTAATTTCTCAGATTTGCTCCGCTTGTGTTGCTGCCGTAGATGAGATCAGATCCGTAGAGTTGTTTTCAGTTCTAAAAAGGTTGCACTGAGGCATATTCCAGGCTATAAAGTCATTAAAACACGCCTCTGTGTAGACAGCTCCTCCACGGTGCCGTAGGATGACGTAGCATGAAGAGTTTGGGTGGTGCTTGGGTCAACCAGCCCGGGACTTTCACCCAGGGGACCGGGGATCGTGTCCCATTGTTGTCTGTGTGTCAATTACACGCACATTTTTTACCCCAACCCTAAACACAGAAGTCTTACGCCATGTTGAATTCCCATCAGACACACACCAATCACAGCCAAGGCTGTTCTTTTAAATATGACTCTAGTCAACTCAACTTGATATGCAAATTTAAAGTTGTAATCTCAATGCCAAAGGCAGTACAAACATGAATATCCATGTATGCACACAGGACAGACAGTATAACAGTGACTATGGGACCGACACAAGAGGACACACTGCTTGTGGACTTTGTCACACGGTGTAATGCAACAGATTACCCTCCTCACGGATCCCTCCTACACTGACGATGCTTCACTTAGCGCTTTTCCTCCACCTTCCTAGTTCTGAGTCCTGTCATTACTCAAAGTTTAAAATGACTTTCAATGTCTTTCTTTTAGCTCACTCTTTCTTTTACCCAGGGGGGATTCTGCATGGTGCTCCCTGTTTCAGCTTAGCATGCAGCTTGGCTGGTCCAGGGAGCATTATCAAGAGTGGAGCCATCAGCGTCAATCATAACTGTATTTCCATTTGTTGTTTCATGTATGTATGTATGTATGTATGTATGTATGTATGTATGTATGTATGTATGTATGTAGCATATTCACACATTAAAACAAATTTCCCTCGTCATCTTCTACTCTGTTTCTACAATGCCTACATTAGATAGTAACCCAGGACGTCAGCCTTCTGTTGATCTGCATGAGCTGCAACTGATAACGCATAAAGGGCATGATTTAGTACAACACTACAACAACACATGCATAAAGCATGAGCTTATCTGGCAGAGCAGATGTAGCTGGTTGTGTTTCACATAAAGGATTGTGTGCAGTCTGTGTGTAAGAGGTCTGTGCAAATAAAACTGATGCTTTGTCTTTAGGAAGTGAACTAACAGTACTCAATATTTCTCTCTCTTTAAATGTGATATCAAGCAGTTCTTTGTCAAAAGAGATATAGGGCCCCATCTTGATCCCGGTGCAGGGCAGCGCAGCACTGCACAGCACCGCGCAAAGCCGGACGCAAGTGTCTAGTTTAAGACACAATTGTCAATTTATTATTTTTTTTTTCAATACACCGTCATTGGCTATCAAGACATCAACCATGGCAGTTGTAGCCAATCACATTCCCTTTCCAACAGTACGTAGCATCATAGGAACATCCAATGAAAGCCAGTCCAAATGAATGGGCAACAGTGCTAAGTCCCGCCTCCCAGAGCCAGCAGGCACACACATGTGATTTATGAGAAACAATATGTCCAACAGTGTTTAAATGATTGTTAAAAGGTTTTGTAAGTCATTTTAAGTCTTTAGTAGAGTAAATCATGTGCCTCTTCCATAACGGTTGTAGTGTTAAATACATTGTTAAAGTTCTGAAACATAACTAGCTTAGTGTAGGCAACAAAAATACTTTTATAGGGTCAGTAAATATTTGATTAAAATGAGTCAAGAAAAACTACCTAAATGAGGACATAACTACTTCATAGACTTAGTTTTTGAAGTGATTCCAACCTGCTTCATTATGTGGAGCCATTAGAGGTCGCCACCAAAATACGAATCGTCATAATGTTGTGTCCTTTTTTTCTATTGGCTGTCGGGCTGGGGTGGGTGTGGCTTGCCTGCGTCATGCTAAAGCGGGAATTAAGCAGACTCGATTTTGCACTGGAGCAGCTCATTGAGAGAACTGCTAAAGAAGATTGTGTTTTTTGTTAAAACACCTGCCAGTCCTCTCAGAAGTGGCCTAATTTGCATGTTAAATACGCAAAATGCCTGCGGCAATGTTGTAGTGATATAACGAGATATGTAGTGCATATTAATACACACACAGGGTTGGGAACCTATCCAAAACGTCCAGTCCCATTCAGTAGGTGTGGGCTCATAAAGGCGGTGGTGCAGCTGAGGACAAACCTCATTTCTCTGCTCCAGTTAAAGATGCTCCACATCCCCTCCAGCCCAACGGAGAACACTGACATCTCCCCCTTCCTCTCAAACTGTCTGACTTTTCCTGTTCTTACTCTCTTGTTCCTATTTTATATTTCATGTCTGACTTTGCTTTCCTCCCTTTCCCATCCGTCTCTTTCTCTGTCCCTTTGGATCACTCTTCATTTCTTAATTTTACTTCTATCTGAGGTGTTTGAACACCAGCTTCTGTCCTGAAGCTCTTGCATACATTTACTAATTGGCCCAGAACAAGGTGTCAAAAGTTCCATAAGAAGACTACCAAGACCACACACACATTATCACTCCCATCTCATAAAATACAGATGCTTGGTTGGGACTATTGGTGTTCCTTTTGACGCCGTTATGTTAAGGAAAAGGTTGTGGGTGGGCTTACGTTTCCATGACTCGTGGGGATAACGGGACGGTTCAAGAAGAAAGCGAGAGGTGCCATGCGGTAGACGAACCCCGGTCATCCACCACCTCAACCAACTTCCCTGTGCAGAATTTCTGCCTTACCCACTACTCGCTAAACGCCGTGGAGCTGTTGCTCTTCCCAATACAGTATACAAAAACGCTGAAAGGTACCTATTTCATTCCTCTAGACCAGGGGTGGCTAACCAGTCCAGCATAAAGAGCCAAAAAAAAACCTGCACCATAGCAAAGAGCCACAACACATGCACGCCCACACTACAACAGCAGCTATCTATCTATCTATCTATCTATCTATCTATCTATCTATCTAGACTGACTCAGTGGGAAACCTGCTAGTCTTTGTTATCCACAAGCCTTTTCAGGTCTGGCTTGTACTCAGTTGTGGCCACTCAAAGCATCTCTTTCACGTGTGTGTCGGTAAGAATAGACTTTACTTGTTTCAGTGTAGAAAACACTGATTCACAGACATACGTTGCTGCAAACATTGACATTAGCTTGAGTGCAGCTTGTTTGACATTGGGATATCTGTCTGTGGGCACTGTTTTCAGAGCTCTGTGGTTCCTTCTCTCAACACAGATTTCAGTTTGTCATCCTCACAAAGGTTAATCATCTCCAACTGGGACGCTGCTTCATTCGTCACTAAAGGGGCTGATTCAGCAGTGAAAGGGTTAATGAGGAAGGTGATCTGTGGCCGTTTTTCCCTCAGGAAAATGCAGAATCTGTCCTCAAAACTCTGCTGCAGATTTTCAACCAGTGTTGCATAGCATGCAGTGCTCCTTTGTAAGACCTCAGCTGCTCCTCCACTTGCCTTCAACAAGGAGAGCAAATGTGTGAGCTCTCTCTTTTGAAGATGGGTCTGGAATAGCTCGAGCTTGTTGACAAATGTGAAAACACTTTGCACCAGGTCAGGCAGCATATTAACTTTCCTTGGAGATCTACATTCATATATACATTTGTTCAGATGATGCAGCATGTCGACCAGAAACCCCAAATCTGAAAAAACCCACTGGGGGTCATATAGCTGAGGATATTCCTTATGTTTCTCTCCCAGAAACCGCTTCACTGGGTTCAACATTTCAAAAAAAAAAAAATTGGAAAGCATGTTACCTCTTGAAAGCCAGTGAAAAAGCAGATCACTGATCAAGTTCAGCTATTAGGTTTTTGAACTGTCTGTGATTGAGAGCATGAGTGTGAATAAAATTGACAATTTCTAGCACTGGTTTCATGACGTGGTCCAAGTTCAGCTTCTTAGACACCAGATGCTCTTGATGGATGATGCAGTGAAATGTCCAAAAATCCGGGAAACGGTCGTCAGCTTTACACAGCCCAACAAGGCCGTTTGCAGCTCCTAACATAGCTGGTGCACCGTCTGTGGCTATTGCTGTTTGTTCTGACAACTGCAAATTTGCCTTCTCAGGTAACAGTCATGAGTGTCTCTTTCAGGTCGATGCCACGGGTCCTGTCTTTTAACGGCACAAGCAGCTCTTCCTCAATTTTGCAGTCTTCTGACACAGACCGTTCAAATATTGCCAACTGAGGCTTATCTTGAATGTCACAACTCTCATCCAAAGCAATGCTGAAATACATGCATTACTCCAGGTCCGTATGTAAATGTGTTTCAATGGACTTGTTAATATCAGATATTCTCTGTTCAACTGTGTGCCGTGACAGCTGCAGGTCTGACACAGACCGCTTTAAATTGTCATTTTTTAGGCACGAGAATAGCGATGACATCTTTGAGACATGTCTTCACAAAGTCCCCTTCGCTGTATGGCTTACAGCACGAGCAATGTTCCATGCTACCTGATATGATGCTAACGTGACAGTTTCTGAGTGCTTTGCAAATTTTTGAAAAAGTTGAGTCTGCTTCTCTGACTGCCATTTCAACGTGTTTACCTTCTGCTTGCGGAGTTCCCTGCCGTTGGGGAAATCCCGGGCGATGTTAGCATGGAGGGAGGTGAAATAGCGCTCCAGGTTTGACGCTTTGAAATGCGATAGCGAAGTCTCAATTCAATGCAAATTCAAGCAGAAAGGCTTCCCATTTCGTTCCACCAAAAAAAACACACAGTTCCTCCCACTCAGATAAAAATGTCCTGTGCTCCTCTTCATATTTACGCTTAGCTTTACTTTTCCCTCGGGACATTATTTACTCGCTAGCAACACCTACCTTGCATTGTCAATACACAATACAGCTAGCTACGGCAACACCACTTACGCAAACCACATGGTTATTCTCCTATGTCCTATAATGTTACGACCGATGCGATACCAAACGCGAAAGGGTCCAATATACACAGTATATATATATTTTAATTTTTTTCCTTTTATTTATTTTTCAACCCAGCCATGCAGTAAGAGCCTCACAGGAGCCGGCAAAGAGCCGCAGGTTCGCCACCCTGCTCGAGACACTGACCGCCACTGTCCTGACGTCTGTATTTCAGGAGTTCGGAGTGAGGAAGGGTTGCAACAGACTAATGTTGGGCAATACCAATAATGTGGTTCCAAATAATTCGTTACTAGCAATAGCGTGGGGGGGGGGAGGGGAGGGGTGCACGATCACGGAAGACTTGCGTCATGTGGATGGACAGTTTTGTCGTCATTTCTTATAATTCCTCATGGGGGAGACAGAAACTACGCACTTTAGCTTTAACGTAGTGAAATGCAATGCTTTTCAAAAATGACTGAGTTAACTTTAGGAAAAAGATCATGGTTTGGGTTTTAATCAGACTTTACTTCACGTCGGGTTAATGTACGTAAAGATGAGTCGTAATTGCTGCCTGAACAAAAGACCTATGGGAGCATTTTTTGGAGGGGGGAGGAGGACAGTCTCCTTGATTCATTTAGTCATGGAGGGCTCGCTGAGGTTGCTAGGGGATAAGTCCACCCACAAAGCCTGTCCTTTTTCTCAGTCAGGATTTATGTCTTTGACATTTTGTAACAGGGATGTGTGAGTGTGTGTGTGTGTGTGTGTACAATCCACTTTTCCCTTTTCCATTTGCCATCACCGGTGACATTAACGCTATGGTGAACTGATGCCGGGTCTTTGCCGATGGAGGATTTTGAAGGCAAATATGAAAGCAGTGAAATGCTGGCGGTACTGGTACTCTGCACACACTCCTCAGAGAGATGAATCATGTGTGACTGATGGTAAAAAGTTTCTTATACAGAAACAGAGAGGGAGATTTACCAAGACACCTGGTTAAACCCTGGTTATAAAGGAATCATTGCCCTTGGATTAGGGTGGCATCTAAATCATGGTTGCAGCTGTCATCATGGTCCTGCTCAGCACCCTGCTACAACCTGCTCAGCACCCTGCTCAGCACCCTGCTACACCCTGCTCAGCACCCTGCTCAGTACCCTGCTACACCCTGCTCAGTACCCTGCTACAACCTGCTCAGCACCCTGCTCAGCACCCTGCTCAGCACCCTGCTCAGCACCCTGCTCAGCACCCTGCTCAGCACCCTGCTCAGTACCCTGCTACACCCTGCTCAGTACCCTGCTACAACCTGCTCAGCACCCTGCTCAGCACCCTGCTCAGCACCCTGCTACACCCTGCTCAGCACCATGCTACACCCTGCAGTGCCCTGCTACGTGCCGCAGTAGTGTCTTGCTCAGGGACACATTGGATGATGTATTACAGTGGGAATTGAACCCAGAACTCTGACACCAAAAGGCGTGTATCACATCCACTGCGCCATCACCACCCCGATGGAAATACCGATAGATGTGATATAGACTTCATGCCGATCCAAAGCATCACATTAGCAGGGGATGGTATTTATTTTTAACCCTTGTGTTGTCTTCCCGTCGACCATGAAAAAAGTTATCGCATTTTCTGACATTTTTGTCACTTTTTCAATGTAGTGGTTCATTTTTTTGATGTTTTTTTTTCAAAGTTATTTGATATTTCTAATGATGACATTTTCAGCCTATTTCGAAGGCCCATTTTTAGTGATGAAAAAACTAAAAAATGGGTCAAATTTGACCCGAGGACAACATGAGGGTTAATATTTTTATTTCCTATATGCTACCTGTCGTTGAACTATATTAGGGATATATTAGGGATATATTAGGGTTCAACATGTCGAACCCCTTGAGAGGTTTCTGGGCTTCCGGGTTTCCTTTGCAAGTGTTTTTAATTCTTTTGTATGCAACACTGTTTTTTTTTGTTTTGATTTTACATCAAATCAAAACTCAAATCATGTAACACCTGAACAGTTAACTTAATGTTCTTTCAATCAAATCACTTATTTTTTTTTCAAATTAGTTGAGCTACTCTACCATCTTTCCATGTAACCCTTGGCAACAGCAGAGGTACCCCTGGGGGTCTGGCAATCACTGATGGATACAATCAGTGTAGTTCCCCTTAAAATGTAATAAATTAAAGCTTTAACTGCTGTAATTCCACTAACATCTTGTGATTACCGCTCCACACATTCCAGCATTAATACACACATCGGCACATAACACGCGAGCACGCATCGACATGCTGCTCTGGCTGAATTCATCTGGAGCGCTCGATGCCGCACCTACAGTACATTTGGGGCCAAAATACATTTCTGATCTGCTGCAACATTATGACCCCCAGGCCTCTCAGGTCGTCTGCTTTCTGTCTCTCAGAGTCAGAACCACACAGGGGGAGGCAGCGTTCGGTTCTATGACAACCTATGCAAGCATATAAAGAGAATTAAAAAGTAAGCTCAGTGGGACCGGCCCGTTCTGGGTCAGCAAGGATTGCAAGTGGATTACGTGTATAGAGCGACGGCTTACACACTGTCACACACTAGCGTTTGAAAATCTCGTATTTGATCTGTTTTTGTATTTTTTTTTGTGTTTTTTTTTATATTTTATGTAAAGCACTTTGAAATGCCCTTTTGCTGAAATTGGCTAATAAAGCTGCCTTGCCTTAGAGCACCATCACCCTCAGCCTCATTCAACATGCTCTTTAATAATGCATGATATCCTCTTTATAATACCTCCCTATCGCCTCAGTATCTGCTCACACCTCACCACCCCCGCTCCATTTTACACACATCGGGATATTTTGCCATTACAGTGTGCTATATAATTCATTAGCCTGTTGTAGTGTGTGGCAGTGGGTGAACGGCAACCAGCAAGCCAGAGGTGCCATTTGTGCTAATTGCTTTGGATAGATAATAAGAGTCAATGGAAGTAGAGCCATGGGTATGGGGGTGTATTTAAGTGGAAACTACTTATATACACACACACACACACACACACACACACACACACGGGCATAATGTGCCGTAGCCATGTGAGATGACTACAAATCCATTTCAAATATTTATGCAGAAAGAGCATACATTAACACAAACGTCTGCTCTGTGAAAGATCACAAACACAAACTCGCTTCATGCAGCGACTGTCAGTTGATGTCCTTCGTCCACCAGAACGAGTTCCTTCCTGAGACTATTTAGCAGCGTGACTGTCGCTGCGTCCGGAGCTTAGCGCCGCCCAAGATGATTGTGATTGGTTTAAAAAGGTCCCATGGCATGACATTTTTAACATTATTATGAGTTCCCCCAGCCTGCCTATAGTCCCCCAGTGGCTAGAAATGGTGAGAAAATGAAAGCTCAGATGGGCCGATGTGGAATCTTGCCCCTTATGAGAACACCAGGATATTCTCTTTTATCAAGCATCATGTCCATTGATCTTGCATTGTAGGGATTAATTCATCCGATCTATTCTCCAAACCAGTGTTTCCTGACCTTTTAAGCCCTAACCCTTTCAAAAGAAGCTGTATCTATTTAACCCATGAGCTGCTATACCATTAAAAGACATTGTCTAAAGAAAAACCCAGGCATTTGAACACCAACATACTGTCCTCTTTGTCCTTGTATTCCCATCTTCATCAAACCAGATCTACATTTTAACACAATTCCATATTCCAGTATCACCAAATCAACCATTACTAGAAGTGAACTGGTTTCCTAAAACCCTCTCAGCCCCGGTCAAGCAGCGAGGAAATGGGCTGATTAACCCTGGACCCCTTCCCTTCCATTGAACCGAGGTAACACGAGAGACGAATGGAAGGCATCCCTCATGAAATCAGCTTTCCATTACGAGGGGTCTGATGCCAAGACAATGACTTCATTAAGGCTCCGTCTGTCTCCAGGTCCAATGATGTTGAGAGGTTCTGAATCAAGCAGAGTGTACATTAAATAGGAGGGAGCTGCACTGCCCCCCTCCGGCTGGGTGTCCTGTAGAGTAGGGGTCTTTAAAGTATTTCATCTAAGGACCCATTAACTGACAGTGAGATAAAGCAAGGACCCCATACTGCATATATAGTATAAAGTTAAGTTGCATATTAAAATAAGCATCCAATAATGTGTGGGCGGCCTAAAGCCTTTATATATACCTTTTTATTAAAGTATTTCTAGGCATGATTTTATCAATTATGTTACAATGTTCTCCAACTCCACGCCTTCTCTTTTCTGGTGTTGTCCTGATTATTGATGTTTTTAACTTTTTCTTACATTTTTGTCCCTTTTTTAACACTTTTGATGCTTTTTTTCCAATCTTTGTCACTTTTTTTGATGTTTTCAACACTACATAACACTAATTTATTAACTAGTTTTACAGTTATTTTTTGAATTTATAGTCAATAAACCTCATTTATAGGCAATTATACCTGATTTTTGAGTGAGAAAAGCAGAAATTAGGAATTATTGAGACTATAATTAAAGGAATGGATGTTGATGATAATCACAGACTGGAATATGTCAACTTTTACTCAATACTATTTTAAAAACACTTCAATTTGTTTTCTCCAAATGCTATAAAATTGAATAAGACGCCCAAAAATGAATGAAAGTAGAGATTTGTACTTGGCAAAGAGCGTTGTGTGGAATCAATCATGTTATTTTGGGGAATTAAAAAGAACATTGATATAGGAAAACGGGTCAATTTGACCCGAGGACAACATGAGGACAACATGAGGGTTAAGACATTTTCATTTTAGAAAAAAACTTTCAAAACAAAACAAATAATATGGTTTAAAAAAAAACAAAAAAAAAAGGCGCGCAACCACTCCGCCTCTTTATTACCGCGGGTTTACAGCCACGTGTCTGCTGATTGGGTGTCTTCTGATTGGGTGTCTGCTGATTGGGTGTCTGCTGATTGGGTGTCTTCTGATTGGGTGTCTTCTGATTGGGTGTCTTCTGATTGGGTGTCTTCTGATTGGGTGTCACTAGTGACGCAGCCAATGAACGATAGACAGCCACCAAACGAGAGAAATCATAACTCCACGCTCAGGGCACGCCGTTACGGGGAAACATGTCGGAAACCAGGAAACCATAGCAACGCGGTACTCACCCAACAGATGTTTGTAGATACATTCAGATGGTCAATGTCTTTTATTTGGCAGTAACATCTTTTTAAGTAAAAATAACAGAAAATGGAAAACCGCTGGTCGTAATTCCACTAGTTCCAGCTCCTAATGAGTAAATCATGTGTGTTATGTTAATTAGTAGTGCAATAAACATGACAACAGCTGTGTAAATAAAGCTCCATGCTCGGTACGGTGATTATAAATGAAATGGTGTTTTCTCGGCTCCGGTTTATGATCTTCATAAGACACCAATATGAGCATTGTCGCTGTTTTTGCATATCTGCATTAGTTTTGATAAATCTAGCAATGAGCTTTATGCCGTGAACTCGTGTCACAAAGATAGATTTTAACAACAAACAAAAAACTCCAGGGGAAAAATGTGGGCGGGGTTGAGGAGGATTTATCCTCCGCTGCATGCCGGCCTATATGGCAATCCCAAAATAAATTACAGACATTAAAGTCGTCCCGCGCCGTGGTGGATTCCTGTGTGGACGCAGGTTGGAGATCATATTGTGGCCTCAGCAATAAGAGAATTATATATCAGATATCAGCTGATTTATCATCGCTTCCACTAACATGAGAAAATCAATACAGTACTTTTGTAGGGAATACAGCGAGGAGAAAAAGAATCACATAAACCTGAATAGAAACCATGAGCGTGAAAGCCGGACCACCCCCACACCCCACCCCACCCCCGCTCCTCTTCATTGCAGAATAAGATTCAAAAACTTTATTGATCGCCTAAAGTAACATAGCTAAAGTAAAAAGATGTTAATATATAACGGATATAAATAAATAAAAAGCTCCAACAGATGGGCCGTCTCCGTCTTCCCGACGGGACACAATCACCGGGGCGGGTAGTCGACAAACTACGTACAAACAGGATAGTGCCAAAAACAAACCAAAGAAAGACGGCATTTCATCTCTCTCTCGAGATTAGAGAGAGAGAGAGAGAGAGAGAGAGAGAGAGAGAGAGAGAAGACCTGCAGGAAATTGTCATAGGTCGGATTCGAACCCTGGATCGCTCTCTCTCTAAATTTAGAGAGAGAGAGAGAGAGAGAGAGAGAGAGAGAGAGAGAGAGAGAGAGAGAGAGAGAGAGAGAGAAGACATGCAGGAAGGTGTCATAGGTCGGATTCGAACCCCGGACCTCTGCGTTGAGGCATAAACCTCAGTTCTCTCTCAAGATTATTTAGAGAGAGAGAGAGAGAGAGAGAGAGAGAGAGAGAGAGGACATGCAGGAAATTGTCATTGGTCGGATTCTAACCTTGAATCGCTCTCTCTCTAGATTTAGAGGAGAGAGAGAGAGAGAGAGAGAGAGAGAGAGAGAGAGAAGGGGAGAGAGAGAGAGAGAGAGAGAAGGGGAGAGATAGAGAGAGAGAGAGAGAGAGAGAGAGAGAGATGCAGGATTATTGTCATAGGTCGGATTCGAACCCCAGACCTCTGAGTCTCTTCCTCTCTCTCTCTCCCTCTCTTTTTTCCTTCTGTCCATTTTATGTATTGTTTTGGTTGTTTGTGGTTGTTAATTTCCATTTCATTTATTGTTATTGATTGGCTTTATGTTTTACGCCTGAGAATCCACGACAATATTAATCGTTCAATCATTTCAGGGACAATTTATCGTCCAGGAACATTTGTTAGTTCACTTCTCGCAGCACCTCTAGGAACATTAAACCTTCTTAACCAGACAGTTGCCTTCACACCGCTTATCAAGAGAGAAATGAGCCGCTTAACGGTGGCAAATGATTCTCAACGCTGCTTGTCTTCATTATTCATATTATCCCTTACATTATGATATATTTATGTCATAATTATGCCATATTATTGGTTAAAAAACCTCAATGCTTCCTCCATTTGTGCTATAATTGGGAATCAATACACAGCCGTAGCATTTACTTACGGCGATAGTCTTCATCTGTCAATATTACCCTCCCAACACACACACACACACACACACACACACACACACACACACATTCTGATCGACAGCCCTCCATCCACCCTGGGACTTAGCAGATGGTTCCTAATTGCGTCTGAAGGCAGCATCAGTCTGCAGCTGAGACTAAATTGGAGGGTTTGGGCTCCAGCACCTGTTCCCCAGCCCACTTCCAACACCTGCAGAGTCCTCTCCCTGCCGTCATTCACACAGAAGTTTCCCTCCACCTGCCTGAGAGGTGCTTACTGGTTGTTTCCCTCCACTGAAGACTAAAAAGGTGAAAGAGCTTGTTGAACCCATCGTTCCCACACCGTGGAGCGCTTTGACGCGTGTTTTAAGAGTGACCACGTATGTTGAAACCTTTAAAAAAGCAGCCAAAAGACATTTAGCAACATGTCGGCTGTATTACTTTGTAATCAATACTTTGTGTATTTATTTTGCCTGTGAAGCACATTGGGATTAAACTTGACTTACTTAGTTTTTAATCCAGCTTAGTGGTACCTGGAACATTAACTTTTGACTTCTAGCCAGGTGCCAACCGTGTGTGACGTCACCCATTGGTCTGTGGAGATCTGAGTCTACGTTACGGGCGCAGCCATCCTGGTTGCCGATGGGTTGATTTTAGAGGAAAGGAAGGAGGGAGGAGCCCTTACGCTCTACGTTACGTTACACACTTTCACTGGCAATCACACAACCACGCCCTCCATCAACGAGACCATAACCCACGTGTTGTCTTCCCGTCAAAATTGAAAATCAACATTTTTATCGATGTTTTTAACTTTTTCTCACGTTTTTGTCCCTTTTTTTTCATTGTTTCGTCTTTTTTTTGACGTTTAACACTACGTAACACTGACTTATTAACTTTAGTTTTACAGTTATTTTTGGAATTTATGGTCAGTAAACCTCATTTATAGGAAATTATACCTAATTTTGAGTTAGAAAAGCAGAAATTAGGAATTATTGAGACTAAAATTAAAGGAATGGATGTTGATGATAATCACAGACTGGAATATGTCAACTTTTACTCTCAATACTATTTCAAAAACACTTCAATTTGTTTTCAAATGCTATAAAATTGAATAAGACGCCCCAAAATTAATGAAAGTAGAGATTTGTACTTGGCAAAGAGCGTTGTGTGGAATCAATCATGTTATTTTGGGTAGTTAAAAGGAACATTGATGTAGGAAAACGGGTCAATTTGACCCGAGGAAAACATGAGGGTTAATCCAAAAATTCTAGGGTATAGCGATTTGATAGCATTGAGTATTGTGACTTTTGAGTGTATTTAGTGTATTGAGACACTTTACAGATAGAGTAAGTCTAGAGACCCAACAATTCTAGTAGTTCCCCCAAGAGCAAGCAACTAGTGTGACAGTGGCGAGGAAAAACTCCCTTTTAGACAGACCCAGGCTCTTGGTGGGCGGTGTCTGACATGCCGGTTGGTAGTGTAATAACAATAAAGATTTAGTAGTAGTATTTTATGTCATGACCAATTCTGGCATCTGAAAATCAAGTTGCATTGAACGCAAGCAGCTGGTTTACCTGGGACTGCAGTTTGCATTGCATCCAGCAACCATTTCCTTCATTTGAGATCTTTAATGTGTACAAATGAAGTAATTTGAGAACATGATTTAAACCAATTTGAGAGCACAATGATGAATGGAGAGCTGCTAAATCAAATGAGAGAAAATCTTATCTAACGTGAAATTTCCAGTCCTCTTCATTCCTTCATCCATCCATCGGTCTTTGCGTGACTGGTGAGCATCAGTCCCAATCGATACCTATTTGAGCTTATTGTGTTTAACACCGCAGGAGAACAAATAACGGACCAATTACTGACCAGGCATCGAGTCCAATTACTTGACTGACTTTGAGCCCTGTGCTTTCCTATTCATCTGGCAACAACAATTAACATTGAACTACACTCACGGCCCTGCGGTTGGATGCCTCCACCAACCAGCCAAATTAAGCTTTCCATCCATGTCCGTGCAGAGGTAATACACCGTATGTAGGGAAGACTTCGAAGCAATTTAAGAAGACATATTAAGTGTAGTCTTTAGCAACACATGGATGCTTCAAACACATCTTTATCCCAGCAGCACAAAAGCTCTAAACAACAGTTTCATGATTAGTGTCACCAACTCGTTACTAATGGTCTGCCAGAACATTTGATACCATGGTGAAGTTGACCTTTTGGTCTTTTAGATAAAAAATTATTATTTTGTGTAGTGTAGGAATTCTTGAGTGACAGAACGGGTTTAGTGAGGTCACACCTTGCCCTTTTACCTCCTAAGTCTAATCACTTCATCCTCACTTCCAATGTCCGAGTTGATCTTTTATTCCTCAGTTTTGAAGAAATTTGCTTCCAGGGAGTCCTGAGATATCACGTTCACAAGAATTGGACAGACGGATGGAATTGGACATATGGAAGGACATAACATTCTCACTCAAAAAGCAAGGCTTGGTGAGGTATCTTTGGTGTTTGTTACCAACGCAAAAGGTCTCCTTTGGTGTCTCAGTCAGTCGCAATGGGGCTTTCAACTAATTTGCACTTGGTGAGGACTTGTGGTTTCCCATTTGGACACTCTACTTTACTACTCGCTACCGTTGCCTCACTTAAAGGTCCCATGGCATGAAAATTTCACTTAAAGAGGTTTTAACATTAATATGCGTTCCTCCAGCCAGTCTATGGGCCCCTAGTGGCTAGAAATGGCAATAGGTGTATTTCTCTGCTCTGCCCGCCCAGAGAATTTGGCCCGCCCATGAGAGAGAGACATCATAGCTTTCAAAACGAGCAAAGTGAGCAGTTTGTCACGGCCACACCCCCACCTTGCCCCCCCCTCCACCCCTCAATAGCTACAGAAATAGCACGTTCTTGTCAGAACCTCAGTATTGACAACTAGTGCCACACAACAGGTATTTTAACCATTCATGGGGCCAATCAAATCTCTCCCATACATACATACATACATACATAAGTACTGAAGAACTGTTGACACAATACAGTAATGTGAGATATCTAAATCAGCTGATTCATGGTTACACCTCATTATCTCTTACCAGTGTATCTCTGTGTGTACTTCGTCCACAGCAGTCCCACCAATCGGTCCCAGTTAGAGACGAAACGCCCTGAACATATTCCTTGAAAATCTTTACAATTATTCCCCGAAAGAACCAACAGGCCTGCCTTGTTGTACGATCCACATTTCCTACGAAAGTTGCCATTTTCAGCGTGTAGCTTGCTAGCTCAAAAGGTTATTGATGTTTGAGAACAGCAACGCACAGGGAGCGGACGTTGAGGGACATCGATGTCGGGACTTTTCCTGTAAATGTACTTCCGTTTATCCAGACTACTTATTGCCAGATTGTTGTTTCAGGCAAAGTAAATGTAAATGTGCTGTATTTATAAAGCGGTTTTCTAGTCTTAACGACTGCTCAAAGCGCTTTTACATCATACAGGATACATTCACCATCACACACATTCATACACTGTGGCCGAGGCTGCCGTACAAGGTGCCACCTGCTCATCAGATAAACACTCACACACATTCACACTCCGATGAGCAACTGGGGGTTCAGTGTCTTGCCCAAGGACACTTCAACATGGGACTGCAGGGCCAGGGATTGAACCACCAACCTTCCAATTGGCAACCAATCTACCACTGAGCCACGGAATAGAATAGAACACCTTTTATTGGCAATATACACATGTACAACAAGATTAAAAGCAACTCTTTTCCAGTGACATGTATGTGAAATAGCGACATCAAATAAAATAAGTAAGAAGGGGGGGGTGTAAGGTGCTAATGCAGTTCTGAGACGCTATATACATATTTAAAAGAAATGAGTATGGTTTAATATACAGTGTGATATGCAGTGTGGGTTATTGCACATTTTTTGAATATTGCCCAATAGTGGTGATCATATTCAATGAGTAATAGATATTGGACAATGAGAGTAATGATATTGCACAATATACAGATATTGCACAGTAACAGAATTGCAGATCTCCTGGCCTTTTTGAATTATGTATTTAAGTTACTTCATGTGTGTTTGTTCTGGTTCGTCTCTAACTCTGTGCCACAGGATCTCTGGCCGCCTGCCTGCTGCTGCTCAGCCACGCTTACATCCAGCCACAGCTCCCAGGATGTCAGGCAATTACCCTGGAAATGTTCTTTCACTGATCCATAAGGATAATAGATCATATAGTTATGCCAGAATCAAAGAGTATGTACGTGATTTGGAGAGACGGATGCATTTCCACCTTTTCAACATTTCTTTTCTGATCTAAAAGTAGTCTGCAACTGAAAGTTCCTCTCTAATGTGTCTTGGTTACATTAATACATTTTTTTATGTCAATCCACCCAAGACACTTCAGTGATGAAGTGGCTGTGATCCAATCACTAACCAGTCCTTTTTTCCTGAGCCGTGCACCCTCCAGCCAATGACTTCTAAAACATCTTCATTGGACTCCACGCTGCGATATTAAAAGGTCCCATGGCATGAAAATGTCACTTTATGAGGTTTTTAATGTTAATATGCGTTCCCCCAGCCTGCCTATGGCCTTCCAGTGGATAGAAATGGTGATAGGTGTAAACCGAGCCCTGGGTATCCTGCTCTGCCTTTGAGAAAATGAAAGCTCAGATGGGCCGATCTGGAATCTTCGCCTTATGAGGTCATAAGGAGCAAGGTTACCTCCCCTTTCTCTACTTTGCTCGCCCAAAGAAGTTGGCCCACCCATGAGAGAGAGACACATCATGGCTTTCAAACAAGCAAAGTGGCAGTTGGTCAAGGCCACACCCCCAGCCTACACCTTGCCCCCCCGCCTCCTCAAAAGCTACAGACTCAGAAGTGGTACATACTAAGGAAAGCTCATTGTGGGACTGGTTCCACTGGCTGTAATTCTGCACCAAGAATGAATTTTGGGAAATAAACTTTAGATACAGTATTAGGGGACCACTAAGGTCTATATAAAGAGACTTCAGATACAGTATTAGGGGACCACTAAGGTCTATATAAAAGACTTCAGATACAGTATTAGGGGACCACTAAGGTCTATATAAAAGAGACTTCAGATACAGTATTAGGGGACCACTAAGGTCTATATAAAGAGACTTCAGATACAGTATTAGGGGACCACTAAGGTCTATATAAAAGAGACTTCAGATACAGTATTAGGGGACCACTAAGGTCTATATAAAAGACTTCAGATACAGTATTAGGGGACCACTAAGGTCTATATAGAAACATCCAAAGAGCACCATGTCATGGGACCTTTCAAAAAAGTCTTTGCCAAAGTCTATTTCATGTTCATCCGTTAGATAATCAGCTTCTCCATTCTTTACGTATTGAAATAAAGGCATGCAAAGGTGCGTATTGTTTTCAGCGTACAACACAACCAAAACAATATGAAGCTTAACAGCAGAGACCAGAGACAACTCACCACAACACATTCATTCACACCTACGGGAAGATTCCCGACACGTTGTCATTCTTCATTAGCCAAACAAGCACTCTTCAACATGCAGAGGCTTCTCGCAGGTCACCGAATCAAACACTTACCAACGCTGATGATACTGGCGGACAGGAAGTGGCTGCAGGGAAGGCTGGCGGTGCTCACTAAAGAGTCGTCTGTTGTCACGGTAGTCCTCGACCTCAGCGACAGGTTGGGGGAGTCCGTCACCATGGCCATTCTTGCTGCCGCAGATTCCATGAGTGCTAATGGATGACGGACAGGTTGGGCTGATCACACAGTGTTGTCAGATTTCCAAGGTGTAGTTGCTGACCTCACACCCAAGAGGGTCTGTCTGTCAGAGCCTTAAGAAACTCTGACAATCCAAATCAGAAGAAACCAACAAAATGGAGCTCACGAAATATTGTATCTCATTGGCAAAAATGTTCTTGAAGAAGTGAACATGAGATGAAGGACCAAGAGTAGCTAGGGGTTCCTTTAATTGAACTTCAGCGTGGGAGGGAAGCTGTAAGATAAAAGGGACAGGGGCAGTCAAGATTGCAATGACTCATTGCTTTCTAAAGCTGTCACACCAATCCTGAGTCAAATATTCACAAAGATTTAAAAACTGCAATGGAATCCAATATCCAAAAAGTTATTTGTGTCACAGAAGAAAGTCTTTGATTAAAATTCCCAGGCGCATTCCAGAAAAGATCCTCAAATGGCAGACTGCAGGGGTCAAAGGGACTCCTAGTCTGTTATGTTTCTGGTCCTCCAGGTCCAAACCATAGTCCCAGGCAGGCCCCGCTGTTCCAGTCACCTGCAGCAAAGGAGACAGACGGAGATACACAACAAGAGTGAAACCAAAGCCTGTCAACGGAAAGCCTTTTGACTCCCTATTAGGCCCCATTGTACCGAATTTGGTTGCAGTTCCACCAGAGTTCCACTGGGGGGTGATCGCAGACCAGTGCAAAATGAATGGGAGTCTATGGAGCTAGACGGCTAAATTTGTCTCTTTCGCCTGATTGTCATTGAGAAATCTCAGATTTTGTCGTTTTTGCATGTTCAACTTGGATTATAGGATGAATGTTGAATGAACGAGTACTTATGTCCTTTTGATTTCTTACTGGTTGAGTCGTTGTTGCCCATAACACGCTAGTATTCTGCTAATGAAGCCACATAAAAAAAAAAAATTAAAAAAATCAAGCACCCAGCAGGGTGTTTGTCTTAGTCTCCCCTTTCAAATGCAACATTTAAATTACTGGACAAAAAAATGATATGCTGAGAAGAGTGGATATTGAGCGGTATCGCTCCATAGAGTCCCATTCATTCTGCACTGGCCTGTGAGCGCTGATATTATACCTACTTATACCCCTAACCCTGATATTACACCTACCCGTACCCCTAACCCTGATATTACACCTACCCGTACCCCTAACCCTGATATTACACCTACCTATACCCCTAACCCTGATATTACACCTACCCGTACCCCTAACCCTGATATTACACCTACCCGTACCCCTAACCCTGATATTACACCTACCCGTACCCCTAAGCCTGATATTACACCTACCCATACCCCTAACCCTGATATTACACCTACCCATTACCCTAACCCTTTGCATTCTGTGGTTACCTGTCTGTCACGTGTCTTTGTCTCCGCCCATCCCCTTATATGGTCTGCCCTTCCTGTCTTGTTCTGCTCCCACCTGTTCCCTATTGTGTCGTTAGAGTCCCTCCGGTTTTGCTATCACCTGTTCCTCGTTACTGCCTGGTCCAACCCTGTCTCTCTGTTGATTGGTCTGTGTATTTCTACCCTCCTCTGTTCCTTTGTCTCTTGTCGGTTTGTCTCGCTGTTTGTTCCTGAGAGTCCTGAGTGCCTCTATGGGAATTTAACATAGGGGGGTGTATACGTTTTTTTCTATTTTAATACCTTACTCATTCACAAAGAAAATTGGTGTCCTTAATAGGTTGTATTTTCCAAATTTTTTAATTAAGGCATTAAGATCAATTTGCAAAAGATTTATTTTTATTCCTCTTTTTTTAAAATCAACCCAAGCATGGGTGTGTAAGCTTATGCAAGCCACGTGCGTAACCGGAAGTGGAATATCATCTGTTTTTTTACCCAAACCCTTTTTCTAAACTGAACAGAGTAGTTTTTAACTAATCTGCGACTCTTTTACAACGTTAACAACGTTTAATGACTGGTTTAGGAAGATGTGAGAATGGAAAACGTTCCCCCTTTGGGCTCTCTCAAACTTCCCCTGACCTCAGAACCCGTCAGCGATGCTGCTATATATGAATGTCACAGCCCAAGTCACACGTAATAAAGGATTCAGATAGCTGTCAGACAGTGAAACCTGGAGGCAGCAAAAATGTACAGAGCAAGAGAAGCTGGAATAAGACATAAGAGGCTTTCATGTCATTACACTACTATCAGACAGTATCACAACAAATATAGCATTGGTACTCCGTAATTAAATTATTTTATATGAAATATAAAAAAAAGCACAATACACAAAACACTCACAATGTAAGAAACTATTTAAATTTTAAAAAGCACATTAAATACGAGTAAAAAGTGAAATTGCAACCTGTTGTGGGTAGATGTAGTGAGCAGGTGAAAACACACAAGGTGAGTCCAAGATGATGGTGAGAGGGGATCTTTTATTATTAACCCCAAGTAAGGCGATAAGACAAAAAATTAAATTAAGGAAAGCTAAAACAACGCTTTCACAAAATGAAAGTAATTGAATGAGAGACACAAAGATCACATTATAAGAAAAAACAGTTTCCTAATGACCTAAAAACAAGTCATTCCTGAGGGCCTCCTACAGACTTACACCCTACTACCTCAGTTTTCCTCATGCTCGCTCCTCCAGAACTAATTCCACTGCCTACCTATATAGGCCTGAAGCCCACCCCTAAAATTGGATCATACCAATACTAAAACAGCAGGGGTGGCTGAGGTGAATAGTTGAAAAGGCTACACACAGCCAAAATAAATCTATCATACTAGACATTTACACATTATACATACAATTCACATTAACAATGAGGAATGGCTATGTTAACGGGTGATTTTAACCTTGTGATCATTAACATTAAATATGAATTCACCAAAATACAAAAAATACAAAAAAGAGGCATCATTCCTGGTGGAAATTTCAATTTCCGTGTGGGAGTAATCCAAAATGGACTGATTAAATTAAGTCTAAGTCATTCCAGGTCGGTCTTTGAGGGCTAAAATAGGTAGCGTACGGCAGCCATGCGCTCCGTCACACAACCCTATAATTAACATGTTTACATATCAGAATCAGAAATACTTTACTGATCCCCGAAGGGAAATTCTGTGTTACAGTTGCAAGAAGTATATAAATGTCAGAGAAGAAATATGAGTGTGGATATGTACGGTATTTACACATGCAGCGACATTGCACATTACATTAAAAGGTACTACACATTCCAGGTAGAGAACAGTTACGATAGCAGCCTTACAAAATCAATAGATTAAATAAATGAATGGCAGGTGGGAACACTGGTAAACAGAAATGTAACTTTGTAATTTAAAGGATTATAAATGTTCATGTAAAGCTTTTGAAAGCATTTCAAGACATTCATTTGCTCTAGTTTGAGACACAACTTCAGTCTACGCACAATGCTGCATGACAGCTGCCGGCACGTTACACCACGCCTCAGACTCACTTCACCTCTCCTACCTAAACTTCCTTTGTTTGCCTACCTCGCCGCCTTCCGCCATCACTCACAGAAACCCGGCCAAATGAAGAGCGGCTAAAACCTGAAAACATTTACCTTTTAGCTTTGAAAGGCTCCTTTAAATCCGCTCGCAACAGTCAAAGGATTTCAGGTGGTGTATGCGATCCGCCGCCCGGCTAAAGCCTGAACAATGTGTGTGTGGTGAGGGGTGGGGGAGTGAGTCAGGGTTAGTTGTGGGCCAGCTGGAGGACGTGTTCAGATCTGTTTCTGAAAGTTTGGCGGTCAGATGAGCTGCAGGTCTGAGCACGTTCCTGTTGCCATCAAACCCACACACAAAGACACACTCCACCTGGACACAGGAGGAGGTGTGTGGGGCTACAGCTGGTATGTAAAGTGGTAGGCATGCTGCATTTTGCCCAGTTATTCAAACTACCATGTTCCAAACAGCCATCAACAGACCATGAAGGGTCTTTTATAACATGAAACACGTAATAAAACCTTCAAAATCAATGTTATGACTCCGATATGACGCAGAGCTGCATTCTCTCAGCGGTATAATAAAGATAAGATGCATTTCCTACACGCCTCAGGCTTTGTTACTCACCTTCTGCCCTCTGTGTGTTGCCATTCTCAAAATCCCTTCACAACACAAAACAACTTTGAGTTAAAGTTTTGAAGAAACGTTTGACGGTGCAACAAGGCGGGCCTGCTCGGTTCTTTGAGGGAACTGGGACGTTTGTGGGACCGATTGGTGGGATCGCTGTGGACTAAGTACACACGGAGATACACTGGTAAGAGCAGATGAGGTTTAACTATGTATCCAGCTAATTTAAATAGCTCACGTTACTGTATTGTGTGAACTGGGGATTGCGCGGACTATAATAAACTACACTAAAGGACGTTTGCAGTCAGCTGTTTGTGTAAAGACATGCAGGAGCTGAGTGCTAATGCTAACGTTAGCACGGAAAGGAATACAGCACGGGGCCCAACTTACAGTAGGAGGTATGAGTCGCGCTACCCTTAATGGTGATTGTTTGCACACATAACTAGGCATAAACTCAATGCATTGGTCGCCAACGACAACGGACAATAGGCTTCACACTGGGCGTTGGTTACGGCGAACTTTTGATTGACTGACTGACTGACTATCAAGGAGATGCGCAAATCCCTACACCTGTGATTTTACACCTGGGCTAATGACTGATTAATTATCAGCGACTACTCAATGTCAACTTGACTTTCATCACATCAGAGTCGACTTTAAAAACTCTGAAGTCATGCACAGACACAGTGGGAAGAGTCCTCTTCATTCTGGTGTACTGCGGCCATGGCATCGTTTTAGCATCCGTGTTGAGACATTTTGGCGAGATATTGAAACTGAGTCATAATATGGGTATTAAGACGCACCTACGCAGCCACAACGGCTGCTGATTAACGCATTGAGAGTGTGTTCAGAGTGTGAGTCGGCCTGCTCTGTGTTTCAGCTTGTGGTTTGGGCTGCCGGGTGCTGTTGTGACTAGCTTGTTACACCCTCTGTCCTCTGTAGAAGTGGCTGCTTTACAACGTAAACTAACAGAGATGACAGGGAGACATGTACCCACACGCTCACACACACACACACACACACACACGATTTAGATGTTACAAGCCAATAGTCAAAAGCAAATTAACACAATGACTCTTTCTTCCACCCTCCCCACCTGACTGCTCCCTCTACAAAACAATGGTATCCATTCAGTGCACATTCATTTAAAGCGGTTTCATAAAAGCAATGCAATCCGTGGCATCCAAGATAACGTGCATGACAAGGAAGTACATGCTGCTGAAAGGAAGAGAGGAACACAATCCTGACAAAAGGTCAGACAGGCTGCAAGGCCACACGACCATCACAGTGGGAAAGAAAATGTGGGGAATCAAAATTGACCTGTCGGCAGCGACCCACTTGATGGGCTCCGGTTAGGGGTTACACGGTCCCAAAATAGTCAGGCTACCTTAAAAGCAGGTACCAAGTAGACCTGTCCACGTGATGTCAGAGTTCATGCAGAAATAATTAAAATGAAGAAAGACCGAGCCAACTTTGAATCCCAAGTACAAATGAAATGTGTTTTTTTGTTTCATCTTTAGTGTTTATTCTGTACGTGGATGATTGAAAAGAGTGTACATACGGGTGAAACTCTTTAGACACGTCGTCCCTGCTGAGATGAAGAGGTCGTGCCGTGGATGTAGAGTTGATGCTAAGCTAAAGGCTTATGAAGAACCAGCTTCTTAACACTTTAGCCAATAAAATATAAAAATATTTTTGGCACTAAAAATATATATATTTTTTTCTGGCCTGTACAGTGGCTTGCATAAGTTTACACACCCATGCTAAAGTTGATTAAAAAGAGAAAAAAAAAAAAAAAAAAAAGAATTGATCCTTAATTACAAAAATTAAGGAAAATCTAACCGTTTAAGGACACCAATTTTCTTTGTGAATGAATAATGTATTGTAAATAAATAAAGGTTCTTCCTTAAAATATGTATACACATAAGTATACACTCCTCAATTCCCATAGAGGCAGGCACATTTTTAGTATTAAAAAGGCCAGTTACTTCATGGATCAGGATACTATGCATCAGAGGTAGACTTACCATTAGGCAAAGGTAGGCAATTGCCTTACGCCCCAAGCTACCAAGGGCCCCGTAAAACGCCTCATAAACTTATGGTTACGATTTGTTGTCTTACTTTTCACCAATTAATTATATCTCTAAACAGTGATACGCTAAAGTGCTATCTGCGTGTGTGTGTGTAAACAAACGGCTCAGCATGCTGGAAGCTGGAGGCTACAGACGGTTGGAAAATGAAGCGAAGCCACCGAAGTGGTTCTGAAAAAAGGAAGAAGGGAAGAAAGCAGAACGTTTTTAGCAAAGGTAAAAACCTTTTTCACGACGGCTACTGACAACACTAACATTAACGTTAATAAAGAGCAGCAAGAAGCCGGTGCTTGCGCTAGCAATGCTAACTCTGATGAAGAGTAGTGTCAGCCCAGGTTGCTCTAGCGATGCTAACACTGATGAAGAGGAGCTACCCACCGGCAACGTCCGCCCAGGTTGCTCTAGCGATGCTAACACTGATGAAGAGTAGTGTTAGCCCAGGTTGCTCTAGCGATGCTAACACCGATGAAGAGTAGTGTTAGCCCAGGTTGCTCTAGCGATGCTAACACTGATGAAGAGTAGTGTTAGCCCAGGTTGCTCTAGCGATGCTAACACTGATGAAGAGGAGCTACCCACCGGCAGCGTCCGCCCAGGTTGCTCTAGCGATGCTAACACTGATGAAGAGTAGTGTCAGCCCAGGTTGCTCTAGCAATGCTAACACTGATGAAGAATAGTGTCAGCCCAGGTTGCTCTAGCAATGCTAACACTGATGAAGAGTAGTGTCAGCCCAGGTTGCTATAGTGATGCTAACACTGATGAAGAGTAGTGTCAGCCCAGGTTGCTCTAGCGATGCGGGGGATACATACAACACAACCTTACAGGATCCTTTGAATGGAGATGGTAACGGAACTGCTGCTTTCACTGTCCATGATGATGACTATGGCAATGACGAAGATGGTGACACACATAATCCTCAGCAACTAGACCCCGTGAGTAGCAGTCCCCCTAATCAATGTGTTATGATGGAAGATGATCCAGCACTCGGCCAAAGCAGCTGTCAGACAGAGAGCACGTCCTTCTCAGATAAATGAGGACTGAAAAGGGGGAGAACAAGGAGGGCCCCATGCCTGTGTTTGCCTTAGGCCTCAAAATGACTAAATCCACCCCTGCTATGCATCCTGATAAAGTTCTCTTGGCCTTTGGAATTAAAATAACCCCCCTCCCCCCACACACACACACACACACACACACACACACACACACATCACATACCCTTCCTCACACATAGAGATAGGCCTGGGGAACTTTCCATAAAAACATCTCTCAATGCAAATCAAACCAGCTAGTAAGCTAACTGAAATAACACCATACCAATATGAGTATGGGAATTTAACATAGGGGGTGTATACTTATGCCCCCTGTATTTTAACATAGGGGGGTGTATACTTATGCCCCTGTATTTTAACATAGGGGGGTGTATACTTATGCCCCCTGTATTTTAACATAGGGGGGTGTATACTTATGCCCCTGTATTTTAACATAGGGGGGTGTATACTTATGCCCCTGTATTTTAACATAGGGGGGTGTATACTTATGCCCCTGTATTTTAACATAGGGGGGTGTATACTTATGCCCCTGTATTTTAACATAGGGGGGTGTATACTTATGCCCCTGTATTTTAACATAGGGGGGTGTATACTTATGCCCCTGTATTTTAACATAGGGGGTGTGTACTTATGCCCCCTGATTTTTTCTCATTTTTATTCCTCTTTTTAAAATCATCTTTAACACGGGTGTGTGAACGTATGCAAGCCACTGTAAACTATGATCAGTATGTTGTTTGTTTCATCCAAGGATGGATCCGTTTCATTTTCTATGATGTTTATCACCTAATCCATATTTCTTGCTGAAACATAACTTCCGGTTTATATTTTACACCCAAGAGAACCTTTTACTGCAGTCAAACATGTCACTCTGTTGAATAACACACACACACACACACACACACACACACACACACAGTTGGATCTCTCGGGTCTTTATCCCAGGTAACGGTGTTGGGTTTCGATTCTGTTCTACTGGATCCCACCGTGACTGAGCTGAAAGAGGTTGAAAACCAACACCCTGCTGAAAAACAAGCCTGCACAAAGGCATGGAGCGAGAACCGGCTTTTCCCATCAAACACTCCCGATCATAACGACCAAGGCCGGGTGAAGTGATACACTTGGCCAGCAGCATTTCAGACTGTATGTGGTGTTCATCGCAGGAAAGTGTCTCACACACACACACACACACACACACACACACACACACACACACACACACACACACAGACAGTGTAAAGTTGATCTATGATGAAACAAGATAAAGACAATATGAATATGTTTCTCAGAATTGTGCCAAGCCTGCTGCTCTCTGTCTTAAAGCCAAAAATCAACAAGAGAATCAAAGTGTGACCGCCAAAGTCAAACATCTCTTCATGGACACAAACCATCATTAGAAGAACTGATGCTGCTCTAGTAGCAAGCAGTACAGCGGGGAGTAAAACCTGATTTATACTTCAGCGTAAAATCTACGCCGTTGCTATGACTAAAAAGATAACTAGCTAACTAGGCAACCGCTAAATGAGTAATGTTGTATTCACACACTCCTGTCACAGCATGTAAAAACACATCAGCGCAGGCTTTAATCATGCGGAAGAGGGCGGGAATCGGACATCCAACCCTGCCTTTTATCCGAGGATCCTCTCAGCCAGTACGGCAAGCTAATGCTGCGCAAAGTCTGTAACAATGCCGGCAGCCGGAGCCTCAGAGTGCTTAAAATGTAGAGTATGATAGAAAATGTGACTCAATTTCACAGACAAAAAGTAGACCGAAATGTCTAATTAGTTTTTGTTGACTGAGATTAATCTAGTCTCAGGTTGAAAGAATAAAATGTGACTTAAATACATTTTTATTAAAAGGAGTCAACTAAATTAAAAATCAGTTAACAAGATTAACATGTTGCTTAGCAAAGATATTACGGTTAAAAACAAGGTCCCGAGTTTGAGCGTCATAGGTGGGGACGCATGTTTTAGGGGGGGCAGTAGCTCAGTCCGTAGGGAGTTGGGTTGGGAACCGGAGGGTCGCTGGTTCAAATCGTAACGGACCAAAGTACGGAGTGTGGACTGGTAGCTGGAGAGATGCCAGTTCACCTCCTGGGCACTGCCAAGGTGCTCTTGAGCAAGGCACCAAACCCCCCTCAACTGCTCAGCACACTCTGACATCTCTCCATTAGTGCATGTATAGGACCTCAGCGTGTGTGTGTGTTTCAAACCTGTGTGTAGTATGTAATAACAGTGTCAATTGTCATTTCTCCATAGGGGATCAATAAAGAGAATATATTTTAAAGTAATTAAAACAATTTAAAGACAAATATATAAAATCCCTCTCCAGAGACCCAAGGCTTTACTCCACCAACCCACATTTGAGAGTCAAAAGGCAAGTTATCTCACAGCTCATTTCCAAGTCAGATGTGGTTTTCCATTCCACATGGTCAACCAGACGATACGAAACCGTCGGCATGTGGGCAACGCATCTGAAAAGGTCAGAGGGACTCGCAGCCAGATGCACAAATGAAAAGTAGGAACGTATTTGGTAGAGGAAATCAAATAAACTGCGACTCTGAAAAAGGTCAGGAACTGGGTCCCAAACTAACAAAGACACTGGGATGTTGGAGTTTCCCCTCATATATTCAAAGGAAGAACAAAGTGTGGGGTCTCTATGTCTCAGAAGGTAATTCTGTCATGTTGGAACCTGCTGTCACTTTTATCTACTTGTATGTGCTGCAGTGGTAATTACACCCTTCAGACACATACATTGCTATTCCCACTACTTAGTGTTTAAGATGGGATTGATTTTGTAATGTAATGACTGCAGGGTGGTGTCACTGCACATGCTGCCACTTGGGAGTTTGCCAGTGAGCCGGCAGAATAACAAGTCATCTAGTTATTTCAATGAGTATTTCAGTTGATGGTTGTCAAACTTTGGAAAAACTCTGAACATAGCTGTACGGACACTAAGAACAATCAACGCAGTAGTAATAGGCAATTGGTTAAGGAAAAATTCAACACTTTGGGAAACACCTTGTCCTCTTTCTTTCAGACTGTCTCCGTAACTTGCACATACGTGAAAGTCTCAGGTCACTATGGCGTAGTCTGAATCGCATCCGTTTCATTTACTGGATTGTCACGGCCTTTCCGGATGTCCCTCACCTTCCTCCGTCTTTGTGTTGGGATTTGAACCTCCGGTGGATTTATGAGGACTATGGTTGAAACGACTAACCTCACAGTGTTCTGTAGCCGGCTCACAGTCACCTTTTGTTGGCTAGACTTAACCGCAACAGCGTCTGAAACGGCTGACATCTCCCAGGTGACTGGGACCCGACTCCCAGTCACCTTTTCTCGGTTAAATTTAACTGTAAAGCCCGCTAAACTTTGTCACTGCCCAATGTGAGGAAAGTGCAGATTTGAGTTGCGCATGCGTCACTTTGCGACAAGTAGTTAGCATATAAGATGCTAACGAGAGACTTCTGTAATGTCAATACAGTAAAAATGGACCTACTTAATGAAGTTGGTTCACTGCTGGCTACAAGTTAGCATCAAACAACAAAGGCTGTCAGTTGAATGGCGTTTTAAGCTAACGTTAGCAATCAATCTGTAATAGATTAGATTAGATTAGATTATACTTTATTTATCCCACAACGGGGAAATTTCCTTATTACAGCATCAGCATTATCTTCTATACAGCAAAAAAAACACACAAACAAGTAAACACACAAGAAATACAGGCAAAAACAATAAACAATAATTATAAGGTAGACAGAAAGTAAGCAGAATGGCGTCAAATAAAGGCATTTTAAGTATATTTTAAAGTGTATTTTAAAGTGCGGCCATGATACAAGAAAACAGTGTAATATTGCAGTGTAAGTGACGTTAAAATTAAATTGAATGTGTAATTGGAGTAATAAAGCTAGAGTCTGTAGCACAATATAAATTATATTAACCTGTGACTATAAATATTGAAAAGTAAGTACTTGTAATAAAATAATATAAATACCGATAATAAATATAAACAGAAAGTGTGTGGTGTAGATGGGAGATAAAAAGGAACAGAAACTACAACATTATCAGGTAGTGCAGGTGTTGAAGATGAAGGACCTGCGGTACCTCTCCTTCCTACACCGGGGGGGTATCAGTCTGCTGCTGAAGGAGCTGCTCAGGGACCCCACAGTGTCATGTAGGGGGTGGGAGGTGTTGTCCATGATGGATGTCAGCTTGGCTAACATCCTTCTCTCCCCTACTTTCTCTATGGGGTCCAGAGGACAGTCCAGGACAGAGCTCGCTCTCCTGATCAGTATATTGAGTCTGCTCCTGTCCCTGTCCGAGCTGCCCCCCCTCCAGCAGACCACGGCATAAAGGATGGCAGAGGCCACCACAGAGTCATAAAAAGTCCTGAGGAGAGTCCTGCACACTCCAAAGGACCTGAGTCTCCTCAGCAGATGGAGGAGACTCTGGCCTAGATAGCTACAACGTCTTTGAAATGATTGCCATCTTCGGTTATAGTTTGTAATGATAAAGTTTATTATTTCATGGATTTCACAAATTTCAGTATGACATGTTATGTCGTAAACCGTTTAAATCTGAGGATGCGCAGCTACCATCTGCACTCGGCCAGAGCCGGTCGGACTCAACTCATCGGGTATGACACGTTATGCCGTTAACCGTTTACATCTGAGTACGTGAGACTCAAATCTGCACTCACCTCACGTTGGGCAGTGACAACGTAACTTTCATGTAGTCTATAGCGACGACGTTTCATTTCGGGGATTGTTCAGGTTCGCCGGATGTCCCTTGTTTCGGCCGGATGTCGGTCACCTTCCTCTTTCTTTGTTGGCATTTTAAACTTTGCACAATTTCTGAGGACTATGGTTACCTGGTCCTCAGATCTCTGCAGGGTAAATCCAGACAGCTAGCTAGACTATCTGTCCGGTCGGAGTTTTCTGTTGCACGACCAAAACAACTTTCATACGTACACCAAAACAAGTTCCTACCCGAGGCTGTTTTGCAGAGACACCGTGGCTACGTAGGGGGCTTAGAGTTGGATCTCATATCCAGGAATGTTGTTTGGACCAGCCAGACCTTCCTCCGCAGCGCCGTTAAAGCAGGTCTGGCAATGCAGGACTACTGTGGTGAGACTCAAGCAAGTCAAGTCTCTGCTAAAAGTCAAGCAGAACGTGAAGGAGCTTGTTCGGTAAAGTTGAATTGAATTGACTTGGTCAGTTGTTCCCAGATATCAAGTCGGAAATAAAATACAGTTTACAAAAATAAATAAAACACACACACACACACACACACACACAAGACACCGTAAGGTTAAAATTAAAACAGAGAGAAAAAATATATAATAAAGAAAAATAACAAGGAAAAAAAACACAAACAAGAACATTTCCACTACTTCACTGACACAACATCAACAGACACTCATACATGCTTTGCTCCCGTCATATTCACTATGACCACAAGAGGGCGCCGCCACTATAAAACGTAAATATAGCTCGTAATTGCTTGAACAAACAGCTTATGTGGGCGTTTTTCAGGGGAGGACAGTTTTTTCCCAACTCAGGCTTCTCTGTGCTGGACCATTGGCTGTCCTAAAGGTTTTAAAGGAAAGGCTTTTTTAGGGTCTCAGGACGAAGGGTAATCTCTACAGATTTTGAAGCCTCTCAGATACATTTGTGATATAGGGCTACAGAAATAAAAATGTACTACACTGGAAATGTAAATCACCCACTATTTGATATTCATTGGACTTGAAGAGGGCAATAAACTGATCTGGTCTACAGAGAAAGATGCAAATGAAACGTCACATTTTGATGAAGTTGACACTTTGAATAATTTAGTAACAGAGTAATAAAAAGGTCTCATACGCAGTCAGAGAAAGCATTAGTACTGAAACATAATTTCCAATAAATCCTCTGAAGTGTATTTCAAGTGGACAGTGTGTAAAAGCTTCCTTTTTTACCCCACTGATACACAACAAAAGATAATGACTGTGTCCAATAACAAGTACTGTGTGTGTAGCCTGACATATCTTCTCTATCTGCACCATCACTGTTGCACTGGGTAACATGTTCCTTCATTACCATCAATGCACTGTTTCTTTTGACTCAGTCACACACTGTCCTTGCAACAAATACTCACTAGCACCAAATGTGGATTAATCCGCCGCTGAAAATAGTTCCCAACAAATTCCCTGATTCCTTCTGTTTGAGTAACGTGTGATTAAAAACTACAACAGGAAACTATGTATTCAAACTATCTCCTTGTAAGGTGTTTGTAAAGATTTAATGCTGGGCATGGGGCCGAGGGACAAAGACATGAAAGACAGACAGATAACGCAAACAAGCATATTCTGGTTAGATATTCAGAATCACAATAAGGCCTTTTCCCAAATATATTTTTATAGCATTTTCTGATTAAAACGTGGGATATTCTGGTATTATTCAGGTTATAGAAGCATTCTTTGGACATGTATTCAGCCCATTCGGGAACATGCGTCGCAATTATGGGATTTTAAGGCCAGTTTACGTCCTCTTGCTGCATAGACAGTTAAAGAAATGGACCAACAGGTCCCGTTGCTCTGGACAGAGACCAGTGGAGTCCATTAGAAGCTCTTTCCCGGTGATGCTGAGCGTTACTGCGCAGCCTCCAACTGAGCTGGAAGACGTAGATGTGACGTGGACAACCTGTCTGAAAGCTGTAAGTCTTCTGGTAGCTGTGCAAGAGAAATCTCAATCATTCCAATAAATCCAATCAGCAGAGACGGAGCGTGTAGGTGTATGTTAGGAGATAACATAGGCACAGGCTAATTACTGCTAACTAACATGCTAGTTAACGCTAGTAATTAAACCTAAACAGCTGATGTAAGTCCAAACTGTCTGCGAGCTTACCTCGTACTATACGGTGATTCCTTCACTGTGCGTGACGGTAAGTCGTGTAGTTATGACACAATCGTTAGCCTATTTTTACAGAAATGTTTGCTACGGAGCCATAACGTGAGATACAAGGTAATGGAGCCTTTTATAAATTGTCGTGTTTCTTTAGAAATAAACAACGGACAAATAGAGTCTTTAAACGCTTCAGATGTAAAGTTATTCGCTGTCAAAGTGACGTCAAAATGAATGGGAGTCAATGGGATGCTAATGGCAGGTGATGGCTTACTAGCGTCAAAATGGCGCCACGGGAGCTCCGCTTAGAGAGGAGAGGCTGACCCTCTCGCTTGCCTGTTTACGGCTTATGATAAGCTTTGTGCGTTGCTATGGTTTCTGTACACAAACCAACCCATAGATATAGAGCAATAGATATGACATGACGTCATAACTCAATGGTCAACCGTCCGCCATCTTACCAGGGTACTGTTTACAATTGTCGCTTCGTTTTCTCTTTGGACTTTCAATTTGAATTATGAATACATTTTTCTTCCAGACAGTAAGAAAAAAAACCCACCAAAACAGGAAGTAGCGTTGTTGATGGGAAATGTGGTCTTATACTTGGGATAAAATAAAAAAAAAAAAAAAAGTCAACGAAATCCAGTTGTTAAATACTATTTATATGTGAAAATAAGCTTCTGCAAAATAGGCTACAGGCCTATAATATGTACAAACACTTTCTGTAGACTGAACCTGAGCTGGCCCGAAAAAGATTATTCTCTCCAGCAGTGACATAATTTTTTTAATTATTTTTGGAAACACACCTAGACACAAATCTCATAAAATCTACAGAGAGAATCATCGGTTATTACCTCCCCCAGGGATACACTCTAGACAACACAGCAGAAGGAAAGCACAGATCATCCTCAGTGACACCCATAGATATAGAAAAATATTTTACTCTGCGGAAACACCACATCGCAAGCCAGTACAACCCCTCATGTTGTCCTCGGGTCAAATTTGACCCATTTTCAGTTTTTTCATCACTAAAAATGGGCCTTCGAAATAAGCTGAAAATGTCATAATTAGAAATATCAAATAACTTTGAATAAAAACATCAAAAAAAATGAACCACTACATTTAAAAAGTGACAAAAATGTCAGAAAATGCGATAACTTTATTTCATGGTCGACGGGAAAACAACACAAGGGTTAAAATACATGGCCAGAGTCTGAGGAACAAACTGAAAACAAGACCATCCTTTTTAAAGGGCCAGTAGGATGCTCAAAAACACACTAAAATATGTATGTATGTAGTTTCTGTGTATGCAGGTGTGCTTGTATGAGAGAAAAATACATATTGCACTTCTGTAAAGCAATTTATGGCATAAATGTATTAATAAATTACAGTTGGACGTTTCTCTCATGCGTCTTATCGTAACTTTCTCTATAGGCCACAATAGTGAATCTATTAAAGACTTCTACATTGAAAAAAATATTGTTTAATGTTTATTAGCTATTCATAATACCAAAGACAGTTTTTACATATTAAGTTTAGGCAAAATTGAAAAAATAAATTACCTGCGATATCAATGCAAAATGAGATTATCTTCACAATTGAACAAATTACTTGTTCTCTTGGAGCTATATCAATCAAAATTCCACCCAAATCTGTAATTTTCGTTTCATTCTAGAAAGGCACAGTTGTCTTCCGGTCATTACTTTGAATTAAAACCACCATTGATGTATTGCTAGAAAAATATAAGGATTATAAAGACAACATGAGCCTCTTTCCCCATTGGTTCCAATTGAAGCCATTCTAACACGTAACCCTGGTAAGATGGCCGCCAAGTGGTTCCATCCTGTCTATTCATATATCATATCTATTGTTCTATATCTATGAACCAATCAGCCAACAGCTTGTAAGACTGCAGACCCGATAAGAAGGAGAAACACAGCTATTTTTAAACATTATCAAAGACTTGGATAACAACAGGCTTTTGTATATGCGCACAAATTGCTGGTTGAAGGATTGAAAGACGCTGTGTTTGCACTGTCCAACAAGTCCACCACCGCTGGAAACCTTTGAAAAAAAAGATTGTTTCTAAAAATGAGTGGAATAATTACGCCTGGCATGACCAAATATTTTATAAATATTTCAAATAACACAAAACAACTTTGGTGGTAGGTAACGCATCTAATTTCATATATTGCTTTAGTTCATTCAGGGCTCTGGCTCTCACTTGAGATCATTGTCGAAGCATATGCAGGACGCAAAAAACAAAAATCACTCATCTGGACATCGTTGCAATAAAGGTTAAAATAAATAGGCCTGTTCGAGAGGAACTGCGCCTCGTCTGTAAAGTAGACGAGAGCAGGCGGCGGCAGCCGTGGACAAAAAGCTGCAGTAAAATCTGACAATTTCCAGCCGATTCCTGCCGTTTTCAGGCTGAACAGGAAGTGACAAACACTGTGGTGCGATTCCAATTTAATAAATAGTTATCAGACCCATACAACAGCTTGTACAAGTGTCCAGTTGTTTTAATTATGATGGAGTAGCTCTCAAAATGCTCTACAGGCGACCTGTTGCTGATTTTAATTAACAACAGACTGTAGCTCTAAACGTCACTATCAGCCACACAACATGTGTTCTGTACAGAATAAGCCTTTAAAATCAGACAAATGGGAATTAAAATCCCTATGATTCAAAAACAATAAAAAGTTTATATAGAACGTCATCATGTGGGGGTCGATTCTGAACCAATCACCTGTTAGATCAGCTGAAAGGCCGGCGTTTCCCAGCATGCTCTGGGTCCGCCTGGGTCTTGCAGTCGGCGAAAAGCAACTGCGCCGCTTGCGTCTCAGAACTGCGGCCGTCGTGACCTTGTGAGGTCATCGTTGCCCACGTTTGCATGACGTCATAGCAGGTCGGGATCAAGTCAAGGGGCAAGCCTCTCCTCTCTAGCGTAGCTCCCGTGGCGCCATTTTAATGCTACCAAGCCATCACCTGCAGTTAGCATCCCATTGACTGCCATTCATTTTGGCGCCACTTGGACAGCAAATAAGAGTCTAAAGACTAATTTGTTTGTTGATTATTTCTAAAGAAACACGACAATGTATAAAAGGCTCCATTACTTTGTAGCTCTCGTTACAGCTCCGTAGCAGACATTCTTGTAAAAAGAGGCTAACAATTGTGTCATAACCACGCAACTTACTGTTGCATAGTAGAGGATTTACCGTATAGTACAGGAGAAGCTCACAGACAGTTTTGACTTCCATTAGCTGTTTAGGTTTAATTACTAATGTAACTAGCATGTTAGTTAGCAGTAATTAGCCTGTGCCTATGTTAATGTTAACTAGCATGTTAGTCAGCAGTAATTAGCCTGTGCCTATGTTAATGTTAACTAGCATGTTAGTTAGCAGTAACTAGCCTGTGCCTATGTTGTCTCCTAACATATACCTACCTCTCCGTCTCTGCTGATGGGGAATAATTGAGATTTCTCTTGCACAGCTACCAGAAGACTTACAGCTTTCAGACAGGTTGCCCACATCACATCTACGTCTTCAATCTCAGTTGGAGGCTGCGCGGTAACGCTCAGCATCACCGGAAAAGAGCTTCACTCATTGCTTCAATGACTTTTTTGGCAGGTAACATTGTATCTTGCACTTAAACCAGCCAATTTGGTCGATGATGAATGAAGCGAATTGCTGAACGACAATAGAAAACAAGTCAGTGTTTCCAGATTGGTCTGTTATCTGCAATGAAATTTGGTGCGTTTGGCTTAGAAACTACAATCTGTACAACTAATCCTATATTTCCCATCAATCACTATCATATTACTATTGGCTACGTGCCTAGCGTGTGTGTAAAAAGTCATGTAAAATACATATTCAGTGTGTGTCAGGGCTTTGCTCATGCTCTCAGTCACTCAGACAGACTACTTACATTACGCAAATGGTTAAAGAAGATTTACTGTGAGTACATGTGTCTGCACTGTGTGATGTATGAGCTCCCCACCCCCAGGCACTGCAAGGTGAGGAAATCAGGAGTTACAGAAGATAAATATGTCAAGTTGTAAAAAAAAAAAAAAAATGCACTTGAACAGCATTCTTCAGATGGAATAATTCATTTGATGTGCCTGTATCCACACTCTACTACGCGTAGTAAGAACATGCAAGGTCTCCGCATGCCCAATATTAACTATGAGGTGTAATTTAAGCCATCACATAGAGTGGAGTGGTTGGAAAATGGAGGCTATATCATACATGTTGATAACTGTGCACACTTTTAGACCATCTCTACTCAGTCTCCTCCAGGCATTCGTGGTGTTGCACTGAGGTTTAAACACAGAAAGTAGTCACGCGTTGCCAGACCTTCCACCACAGTGCTGCAAAGGAGGGTCGGGCTAGTCCACAGAGCTTTCCTGGTTGGTTTATTGGCATTTATTTAAACCAATCACAATCATCTTGAAGCTGCAGACGGAAAAATAGCTGCAAAATAGCCTCGGGAAGGAACTTGCTTTGGTGGAACATGTGTAGTCGTGCAGCAGAAAACTCAGATTGGACAGATAGTCTAGCTAGCTGTCTGGATTTACCCTGCAGAGATCTGAGGACCAGGTAACCATAGTCCTCAGATTGGACAGATAGTCTAGCTAGCTGTCTGGATTTACCCTGCAGAGACCTGAGGACCAGGTAGCCATAGTCCTCAGAAATCAACTGAAGTTTAAAAATGCCAACAAAGAATATCCATCCATCTACCCACCCCAAACACCTCCCTACGCAGACAAGAGTGGTCTTATTAAGCAGCAGTAATTTTGCATATGGCAATAAATAAGTGGAATACATCCTGTACAAATAACAGTGCTTTACTATTTTTGTAGCTATATGGTTCATGAGAACAGGAGGATATTGCATGTTCTTTGTGTTCGCAAGAGGAGAGTGTGTCTGTGTGGTTTGTTTTGTCTGTGTGTGTGTGTGTGTGGGGGGGGGGTCCTTTGAGGATGTCCCTTTACAAACAACCTGATACCCACACACACACACACACACTCTAAAAACAGCTCCTGTATGCTCTATTGTTATCTTGCTCTGCATACTCTGCAGTTTATGATTCCTACTAAATGTTGTTTCACAACGTGAAGTAATATACATCTCAGGGAAACACTACATTCATACTTTGCATTACAAAAAAACAGTCCAATTGAAAGTAGAAAATACCAGCATTTGATATTTATGTCTACAGGGATTAGGGATATTCAGCAAAGGGTGTCCTCATATGACTGGAATGCCACACAGTGCCACAGCAACAGTAACTGTGATGTAATACTGATAACTCCACACAGTGTTTATCTGTTATCTTCATCTCGACTCACTTCTGTTGGCCTCAGGGCGCTTAGACACTTTGGTCCGTTTCAGCCCTCCACAGGAACTCAGACCTATTAGTATTAGCATTTCTTGCGCATACGTGATCACTCCAACGGGACTCAGACCCCTCTGTAATGAATCGGACCCCCTCAGGAGATGGTCTGAGTATGATTCGCTTCATCTGTGCATTGTAAACAACACGCTTCAGGTTCGTTTCGCCTCTTGCCGATGTATTTTAGCCCTAAGGCCCCATCAGAAGCTGAAGTAGACCAGAAAGACAATGGAGTCCTCTTTTGGTTCTTTTATTTATAAGATGATTTGTTGGGCTTTTATGGCCTTTAACCCTTGTGTTGTCCTCCTGGGTTAAAAAACAGACAAAAACTTGACATTTACGTCCCTTTTCAGACTTTTCATCTTACTACCACTGGTTTTACAGTACTTTTGGTAATTCATGGTCAATAACCCTCATTTATAAAGAATTGTATCTAATAAGAGTTAAAAAAAAAGCAGAAATTATGAATTATTGACTAAAAGTTATGATCAGAGGAACGTACTGATGAGTTTGGTCAGAAATGAAAGTGATCAATTGTATTTGCAAAGAGCGTTGTATGGAATCCAATCCATTTTTCGTGGTAATTTGGTTAAAAAGAAACCCATATTTCAGATATAGACATGTTTTTAAAGGGTCAAATTTGACCCGAGGACAACAGGAGGGTTAATTGATTGACTAGCTTGAAGACAGGAAAAAGGGGAGAGAGAGAGAGAGAGAGAGAGAGAGAGAGAGAGAGAGAGAGAGAGAGACAACATGCAGCAAAGGGCCGCGGGTCGGATTCAAACCTGGGCCGCTGCCAAGGACCCAGCATGTCGGGCACACACACTCTGCTGGGTGAGCTAGACAGACTGATCTCATGAAATAGCGTATGTATGACACGCCAAATCGTACGCCATTATTGGCGTGTTATCAGGACGCATATTTGCTTTTTAGCATGTGTATCAACACCGTTTGGCCTCCATTGACTTACATTACCTTGCGATTGCATGTGAATTGATGCCGTAGAGAGTAGTATGAAAGGGCAAAAATCCGCGTAGGAACGTTGGAAAACACAGGATTTTCACCCAGGAGACCAGGGACTGTGTCCCGCGTGTCACGTTTCCTAAACCCAACAGTCACTCTCTTTTATTAAAGCCAACCCCGCTCTTCTTTTCCTCATCTCATCCGTAGCTTTCTTCTCGCAATAACACGGCAAGTGGCGTGTATGTGTAGGCCCGCTGTATACAGCGTAGACATAGAAATGGCTTAATATGCGTACAGATAACACGCCACTTGGCTTAAGAATGTCATGAGCTCTCTCTCTGCCTGGCAACACACTGATTGGGGTTTGATGACTTTCACCTGTTTCTGCTCTGCTCTGCCTCACCCTCGTTACCTACCAGCTGCACTGCATTTACCACTCATGTTCCTGTATATAACGCCTTGTTTTTCAGTCCTCACTTGTCAGATCGTCTGCTACCAGTACCGGTTACCTGTCTGTTTTGGGAAAAGCCTTTTTGACTCTCTTCTGATGATCCCGGATCCGCTCACTTGCTTCCGTGTTCTCCTGCTCTGGACTTCTAGGATCATCCAGCTCCTGCTCTCTACTGGGGATCTACACATGTGCTGATTTTTGGATTTCCCGGTACCTCTGAAACTCCCATACCCCCAACCCTTTAATAAACTATCTAACGTGACGCTTTTGTGGTCCTCATCTTGTTTGGTGTCTGACAAAGAAAGTTGGCATGCATAGTTACGCAAAGTCAGGATGCCATGTTAAGCTAGAGGTTGCCCCAACTGTCGGGTAGAGAGCTCCGTGTGAGCATGGGCTTTTAGGACTGTCAACATAGCCAGCATCTAACGTTAGCTACTCCGCTGCGCTGTGGAGTAATGTCCGGCTATGTGAGACTAGCTTCTAGCAACATTGTTGTGGATGCTGTTCTCAGCCTCGCAACCAATGTGAACTTCGAGTCTGGGGAGGAGGGGAGACATCTCTCCAGTATTTTACATTTTGACTGCAGTAACTAATTTAAACACTAGCTATCAGTATTACATATTGCACCTTTAAGTTAACCAACAATGTGAAGATCTGAGTCCATTTTCTGTTGGTCCACGTTAACAGGACTGAGTTTGTTTTGTTTTAAGAGGACTATATGAAAACACTAAGAATCAGTTCTGTTCTACTCAAATCTGGTGAATAAAACGTGCCTAATTGATCAGATGGAGAGACCATCGATACAACAGTGCTACTGAAAACCTTTACATGAACTGACTGGTCTAAGGAACAGGTCTAACCTTCTCTTGTCTAGTCCGAATCTACTTCAGGTTATTATTTTGGGTAAATACTAAGTTATGTTATTCCATCATACTACAATGTCTGGAAAAATTGAATATAATGGCCAGAACACTTTATTCTAATATGTCAACATGCTTTCTCCTTTATTATATCTTGCCTCGCCCTTTAGTGCTCTTGTGAACTTTCTACTTAAGGAAGTTGTTCTGAAGACTAAGAACTTTAAAGCATAACAAAAGGTCCAAAGTCCAGTGGATGTGATCACTAAAGCGTTGTTATCATATTCCTGTCTGAGCTGATGCCTTGATAACGGCTCAGCCAACACATACTGTAGTTTGATGAACGCCACACGCTGCATGCAGCCGGTCAGACAGACGTGTCTTACCTGTCGAAGCTTCTCTCCGTGTGTGTGTGCTAGTTAGTGGTTTAGTCCAAGCAGCAAAGTGCTTCACACCCCATCCAACCTTCCATCTGCAACAACTTGCAAGTTGCTCTCACCTTTAAAAGGGAGGGAGGGAGGGAGGGAAAAGAAATCCCGCAGCTCCTCCCCTCACTGAGAGCAAAGTTCAATTCCCTGGCGTGCAATAGTCTGACAGACTGAGACGAAAGTCTCTGTAAAAGGATATGAGTGGGTTTATAATGGGATGTTCTCTGTAGCGGTTATAGTATACGTAGTTGGCTCAGGGAGTAGCACTGACGAGACAAAGAAACTGGTTCTGCAACCTGCCTAAGCTTTGAATGAATGGATGCACTTAACCTACACAGGTAGCGCCTTGTAGCAACTTGTGCAGTGGGTCATTATTTCATTAAGTGCTGTGTTAAAACATTGTGTTTGTTGCAGCAATTGCAACACTGCAGTGAATGCAAAATTAAAAAAAAAAAATAAAAGGTGCAGTTAAAAGATATATATGGAAGAGAAAAATGTTTGTGAGTTGTGACTTTATTCTCAGAATTCTGACTTTTAATTCTGAGAATAAAGTCCAAATTCTGAGAAAAAAAGTCAGAATATCCGAGAATAAAGTCAGAACTCACATACATTTTTCACCAGTGGCCCTAATCCTCTTCCGTAGATATAATTAGCAGCCTGTTAGGATAATTATTAGGTTGTATCACCTGCACATGTATAATTCAATAGAAGTGCAACATTGAATCATTTAAAACAAATGATTAAACAGCATTTTAGACCTTCATGTTGGTAAATTAAATAGTGTGCATAGTATGATTTAACAGATAACTTAATAAAATACTCAATAAAACATCATTTTTGAGATCTGTGTTTTGGTTTCTGGTCAGAACAGCTGTGTTCGTGATTGGGGGAACATGAGACCTCAGTAAGGCAAAAGGTACAGATACTTTATATTCACATACACATACCGAAATATATTCTCTGCATTTAACCCATCCCTCCAGGGAGCAGTGGGCAGCCATTTACAGCACTCAGGGACCAAATCCAGATCTAAGTCAGTGCCTTGTAGATGTTTTTGTGTGGAAACCAGACCGACCTGGATTCGAACCCAGAACCTAGTGGCCCTAGTGCTAACCATTGGGCCACCATGCTGCTGTCTAATGTCCTGCAAACTTAAAAAAAAAATAAAAAATAAAAAACGTTCTAGTTGAAAATGAACTTGTAATTGTTGTTTGCTCTGGAGGGAACTACTAGAACTGTTGGGTCCTTGTAAATTATAGAGTGTGGTCTATACCTAGTCTATCTGTAAAGTGTCTTGAGATAACTTGTTATGAATTGTTACTATAAATAAAACTGAATTGAATTGAATTAATGCCTCATCTGGCCACTAAGTGACACTGTGACTTAAGAGGTTAATTTTCAGGTTTGTATTCACGGCATCAACTTCCTGTGTGTTTCCTGGACTTACATTCAACTGTCTATGGTAAACTGTAGCTACAGTACAACTCATTACTAAGGATATCAAGGCACCATGCAGAATAAAGGGACAGAGTGTCATGGTCATACCGCTGACACAAGACGATGTATTTTTTGCAGATAAATGACATTTTGAATGTTTTTTAGTCTGAGCATTCGCATTTGCAGGCTACTAACCTGCTGTATTCAGCTCTGTATTTGTTAACTTACAATGCCGCTCGCTCCTGCAAACCAGTCCCAGTTGATTCGGTCCAGTCAAAAGGACGAATATTATCAAACCTTCCTGAGAAACAACGCCAACGAAGCTTTTCAAACGCTTGCTGGTGAGTTTGTTCAAATTGAACACACCTGGAAATTGTTAACGTTGCCGCTTCGTAACCCTAACGGTAGGTTTCCACACAGCGAAACACCTCGCGAACTTCGGCCAGCGAAATTTTGCCTCACGCAAGACCGCAACAGAACACCGGCTGCTAGGCAGTTCATACATGCTCTGGTAACGTAGCTATGTAGCCTAGCTGCCTTTCTATGCTAACACTGAAATCCAATGACCGAGCATGCTAGCGACTGACCTGTCGGCTAGATTAGATTAGATTAGATTAGATTATACTTTATTTATCCCACAACGGGGAAATTTCCTAGCTGGATAATGTTGAATGTTTAGCTAAACTAACATCTACAGTTGTCTTATGTGGTGGTGTATTTGCCCTGTTGAAGTCCACATTACATAAACATCAGTCCGTGGTTGATACAAGCGTCAATGTTCGCCAACAAAACTTATAATCAAACTAATGTACAAGTAGCCTAACTAGCTAGCTAGCTGCCTGGCTAGGCTTACAATGAACTCCAATGTCCGAACATGCTAGCGATTGGCCTGTCGGCTAGCTGAAAAGTTCAAGTGTTTAAACTAACATATACAGTGGTCCGTTTAGTGGTGCATGTGTCCCGACTAAGTTCGTGTGTCATATAAATCAGAATTCGTGTTGATATAAGTACCCATGTCGCTTACGCTAAGTTAGCTTCGCTAACGTCAGCTTTTTTCACTTTAACGTGTAGGTTAACGTTAGTTTTCTTCGCTTCAACGTGTAGGTTAACGTTAGCTTTCTTCGCTTCAATATGTAGGTTAACGTTAGCTTTCTTCGCTTCAGCGTGTAGGTTAACGTTAGCTTTCTTCGCTTCAACGTGTAGCTTAACGTTAGCTTTCTTCGCTTCAACGTGTAGCTTAACGTTAGCTTTCTTCGCTTCAACGTGTAGCTTAACGTTAGCTTTCTTCGCTTCAACGTGTAGCTTAACGTTAGCTTTCTGCGCTTCAACGTGTAGGTTAACGTTAGCTTTCTTCGCTTTAACGTGTAGCTTAACGTTAGCTTTCTGCGCTTCAACGTGTAGCTTAACGTTAGCTTTCTTCGCTTCAACGTGTAGGTTAACGTTAGCTTTCTTCGCTTTAACGTGTAGCTTAACGTTAGCTTTCTTCGCTTCAACGTGTAGGTTAACGTTAGCTTTCTTCGCTTCAACGTGTAGGTTAACGTTAGCTTTCTTCGCTTCAACGTGTAGGTTAACGTTAGCTTTCTTCGCTTCAACGTGTAGGTTAACGTTAGCTTTCTTCGCTTCAACGTGTAGGTTAACGTTAGCTTTCGCTTCAACGTGTAGGTTAACGTTAGCTTTCTTCGCTTCAACGTGTAGGTTAACGTTAGCTTTCTTCGCTTCAACGTGTAGCTTAACGTTAGCTTTCTTCGCTTCAACGTGTAGCTTAACGTTAGCTTTCTTCGCTTCAACGTGTAGCTTAACGTTAGCTTTCTTCGCTTCAACGTGTAGCTTAACGTTAGCTTTCTTCGCTTCAACGTGTAGCTTAACGGTAGCTTTCGCTTCAACGTGTAGCTTAACGGTAGCTTTCTTCGCTTCAACGTGTAGCTTAACGTTAGCTTTCTTCGTGTAGCTTAACGTTAGTTTTCTTCGCTTCAACGTGTAGCTTAACGTTAGCTTTCTTCGCTTCAACGTGTAGCTTAACGTTGGGTTTCTTCGCTTCAACGTGTCGGTTAACATTAGCTTTCTGCGCTTCAACGTGTAGGTTAACGTTAGCTTTCTGCGCTTCAACGTGTAGCTTAACGTTGGGTTTCTTCGCTTCAACGTGTAGGTTAACGTTAGCTTTCTTCGCTTCAACGTGTAGCTTAACGTTAGCTTTCTTCGCTTCAACGTGTAGCTTAACGTTAGCTTTCTTCGCTTCAACGTGTAGCTTAACGTTAGCTTTCTTCGCTTCAACGTGTAGCTTAACGTTAGCTTTCTGCAAACCTCCTTTAGTTAAGTTCTGACAGGTTACGCCCCATGAAATTAAACACATTTGGTTTTAATTTTCCACAACATAGCTAGTTAACTAGCTCTGCGTTGGTGTGGATGTTAGTTAATGATACCCAAACCTAAATACTGTACTGCTCAGTCTCACTACTTTTAATGAGTTACAGTTAGTTTATTCAATTAAATAGCCACTAACCACTGTTATAAAGCAAAGACAAAGTGTTATCATCAAAATAAAACCTCCTTTTGTATGTCAGAGTGATAAAGCAAATGTGAATTCATATCTGAAGCTGTATATCTGTGGTCTGTGTAGGATATTCAGCACTACTGAAGTTTGTTGTTTCTCTCTGTAGGATCCAAAAGATGGCTGGACTGGAGGAGAGAGATAGAGCTGCTGTCAGACCTCGCATACTATGGTTTAACAACATTCACAGGTAGTTGCTGAACTAGTTATTGCATTGCCCGCTCCATCTCCACAGTGCTGTGGAGTAAGGTCTGGCTACACCACACACACATTAAGGGATCCCCCTCCCCCCCATACCGCTGCTAAAATGATGCTTTTAAAACGGTGCCTGAACTGTACTTTTAAAAAGATTTTTTTAAAAATATGTAGGCCTATATATTTAAAAAAGGAGCACATAACTACAATCGGCGACATTTAAAGACTGCTTGTTGTAGGCCATATGGTCAAAATTAAATGATTGATTAATAATGTAATAACAGTAACTATTAATAACTTATTTCACCAGTAAATTGCTGGTAAATGACAAAAACAACCACTAGATGAAAAAAGTGTAATTAACTATAACTTTGAATGCATCACAAGGCTGGCAAGTTTCAAGTGAATGCACCGTCTGTGTTGATTTTTGGACATCGGCAGTGAAATACAGTCAGCCAACGTTAGGCTAACGTCACATGCAGCGATGCTTCTGTGGCCTTAACGTCCGTTTCGGAGTATCTGTGGGCAGCGCTGTTTTTCAGTAGCGCCGAAATAAGGCACCAAAAGCTGCGTTACTATTCGGTCCGGTAGACAATGATTGTTATATTGGCAGCGGGTTTCGGTATCCAACCCTAGCAGTGTGGGACTTAATGTCAGGCAATTATCCTGGAAATGTACTTCCGTTGATCCAGACTATTGCCAACCAAAACAACATGAAATCTAACTTCATGTATGTTATAAGAGGTATTAACAATCATTTGTGTCATTCTCCTCCTGAGGTTACCAAACCCTGGGCGAGGAGTATGTCAACATCATCCAGGTGGATCCCACGGAAAGTCGAATCCCCTCTCGGACCAGACGAGGCCTCTTTATCCTGTGCCATTCCTTCTTTCCCTACCTCCTGGACAAGGTCTTGGTGTGCCTGGAGAACGAGCTGGGACGTGAGCAGGAGGGCGGCGGGGGCATCAGGCAGCGGCAGGCGGCGTCCTCGCTGTGGAGCTTGGAGTCCTGGCTGAGGGGATGGATGCGGAGGGCCGTGGCGTTGCTGTCGGAGCCCCAGAGGAGAGCGTGCCTGCCGGCCGTGTTTGTCCTGCATCAGGGTCTGACCCTCCTGCGCCGCCTCCATGTGGCTCTGTTCTACATCAGAGGCTCTTTCTATCACCTGTCCAAGAGGGTGGCTGGGATCAGCTATGTAGGTGATTTCTTTTACATGAATACAGTACTGTGTAAAAGTTTAGGCAGGTGTGAAATGAACAGAGAGATCTAAATCAAATCAATATTTGGTGTGACCACCCTTAGCCTCATCTCAAATATCTCACATATTAGACTGAATAGAAAATACTAGACCATGGGAGTGCAAAACAAACGAGACAAAGTTAAATTATGTGGCATTTAACTTGACGCTTTTATCCAAAGCGACTTACAATTGCAATAAATCAGAGGTTTCACGCTTGTGGAGCAACTAGGGGTTAAGGGTCTTGCTCAGGGACACATTGGCTAATGTATCGCAGTGGGAATCGAACCCAGATGTCTCACACCAAAGGCATGTGTCATCACCACTGTGCCATCACCACCCAGTCACACATCACAATCCAGTTGAGTCTGTTAAGTCTCCCTTTTTATCCACAGTTTATAGCTTCAGGTAACACTTTCAGGTTACTCAGTCTAACCATAGCCTGAAATAGTGTCCCAGAAACACCCTTTCTTCCCAGTGAGCTCCCTACTTAAAGGAGCCGTACTCTCCAGTTAGGGTCTCTATATTGTGGGTTTCCACAAGACCATTTCCTACTTGTCGGTCAACGGTTAAGGATCGGTTAACATTTAATTTCATTGTGCATTCTTTTGGAAGGCTCGCTGCCAAATATCACCACTTACTAGTTAATTAATTACGTGTGTGTGTGTGTGGGCGTGTGTGTGGGCGTGGGCCCGCATTTGGCGAGTGTTAATTTCGGACCCTGTACACGCGGTAGAATGTTTTTCTTTTATTATTAGTTTTTTAAAGATTATTTTTTGGGGTATTTTTAGGCCTTTATTTGACAGGACAGATGAAGATATGAAAGGGGAGAGAGTAAGGAAATGACACGCAGCAAAGAGCCGCAGGTCGGAGTCGAACCAGCGGCCACTGCGTCAAGGACCAAACCACGTATGCGCGCCTGCTCCACCAACCGAGCCAACGGTATCAGTCCAATAACGGTAGAATGTTTTTAAGGAGAAAGTTGGCCTGTCAACAGAAATAAATTATCTGAATTATCGTCCTACCAAATGATCTTCCAACATTTGTGTATGTAAATCCTCCTTTACACAAACTATTTAAGGAACATATGATCTCTACGGTCGTTCCTCTTTTTCTGCAACGTGTGTATCATTAAAATTGACAAAGCTGAACCACTGGCTGTAGCATTAAACCCCGAGGTTCACGTCTCCACTCGTGTCCCATGTAGCTGCGTGTGATGGGGCTCAACGGTGACGACGGGACCATCCGAAGCAGCTACCGGCTGCTGGGGGCCGTGTCCCTCCTCCAGCTACTCATCACCGTCTGTCTGCAGCTCAACAACTTCAGGCAGAAGCAGCGCGCCCGGCAGGAGTGGAAGCTCCACAGAAGCCTCAGGTACAGGACCGGGTCCCAACCAAAGGACCCAGCTTTGTCCACGTAGACCCCATCTGTGTAGATGCTGATTTTACGAGTGTTATCACTAGGGTTGCACGACGTTGACAAAATGTTATATTGCGATATTGATTATGAATATTGCGATATAGATATTCATTTAGATATTTTTTTAAACATGTATGATTACAAAAGTTACGGAAAACGCATCAAAAATAGATTCATAACAAATTTAACAAGTTTTCTCATAACATGAGGTTTATTTCAACTGACAGACATATTGGACTGATCCAACATGAATAAATAAGGACAATGTCTACAGAACAGGACATATTGTACTGGTTGGACAGTATAAAATATATAAATAAAGACAACAGGACATATTGTACTGGTTGGACAGTATAAAATATATAAATAAAGACAACAGGACATATTGTACTGGTTGGACAGTATAAAATATATAAATAAAGACAACAGGACATATTGTACTGGTTGGACAGTATAAAATATATAAATAAAGACAACAGGACATATTGTACTGGTTGGACAGTATAAAATATATAAATAAAGACAACAGGACATATTGTACTGGTTGGACAGTATAAAATATATAAATAAAGACAACAGGACATATTGTACTGGTTGGACAGTATAAAATATATAAATAAAGACAACAGGACATATTGTACTGGTTGGACAGTATAAAATATATAAATAAAGACAACAGGACATATTGTACTGGTTGGACAGTATAAAATATATAAATAAAGACAACAGGACATATTGTACTGGTTGGACAGTATAAAATATATAAATAAAGACAACAGGACATATTGTACTGGTTGGACAGTATAAAATATATAAATAAAGACAACAGGACATATTGTACTGGTTGGACAGTATAAAATATATAAATAAAGACAACAGGACATATTGTACTGGTTGGACAGTATAAAATATATAAATAAAGACAACAGGACATATTGTACTGGTTGGACAGTATAAAATATATAAATAAAGACAACAGGACATATTGTACTGGTTGGACAGTATAAAATATATAAATAAAGACAACAGGACATATTGTACTGGTTGGACAGTATAAAATATATAAATAAAGACAACAGGACATATTGTACTGGTTGGACAGTATAAAATATATAAAGACAACAGGACATATTGTACTGGTTGGACAGTATAAAATATATAAAGACAACAGGACATATTGTACTGGTTGGACAGTATAAAATATATAAATAAAGACAACAGGACATATTGTACTGGTTGGACAGTATAAAATATATAAATAAAGACAACAGGACATATTGTACTGGTTGGACAGTATAAAATATATAAATAAAGACAACAGGACATATTTTACTGGTTGGACAGTATAAAATATATAAATAAAGACAACAGGACATATTTTACTGGTTGGACAGTATAAAATATATAAATAAAGACAACAGGACACAATTTTTCTTTCTCTTTGATTCGTTTTGTTGTCTTTATCCATTTTTTACTCGTCACTCTGTTGAACTATGCACGACATGGTAACCAAGGTAACTGGCCAATGAAACCTGATCATTACAGCCTTTCAAGCGGGCTTGATCGAGACACTTTCGAGATAATATTGCGCAACGCGATATTGCGATAACAATATTGAGTCTATGTCATGCACCCCTAGTTATCCCTAACCATCGGTGCAAGAACTACTGGACGCCTCGTGATGAAAGCACTGTGTAGCAGTAAAAGTGATGATTTATACTGTCTTTAAATAAAATAATACTAAAATACTGTCTTTGAACTGTGTGTCTGCAGTCCTCAGCGCACACAGAGCTCGGGCCCCAGGGCCGCCAGCTGTATGCTCTGCCTGGAGGAGAGGAGACACGCCACCTGCACCCCCTGTGGACACCTCTTCTGCTGGGAGTGCATCACCGAGTGGTGCAACACCAAGGTATCACACGCAGCCTCCATCTCTAAAACTGATCTACTTGATTAGCTGCTCGGGAATTAAAACAAAACCATGGCTTTCTGTCTACATCTATTAAATATTCCCCCCTCCCAAACCATGTTTATCACGAGCCGTGCTGCAGGTTTTAATATTTAACCCTTGTGTTGTCTTCCTGTCGACCTGCAACTCTGTTTTTTTCTGGGTTAAAATTGAAATTTCAACATTTTGTTGTTTTATACACTTTTTTTTTTTTGTTTGTTTTTACCCACTACAGGCTTTTTTTTGTCAATTTTATTCCTATTTTTTTTATCACTTTTTTAGTTTTTTTTGTTATTATTATTATTATTATTATTGTTTTAGTTAATTTGTGCCATATGTGCTTTGTGTTTGACATCCCACAGGCTGAGTGTCCCCTGTGTCGGGAGAAGTTCCAGCCTCACAGACTGGTGTACCTGAGGAACTACAGCTGAACTACAGAGCCTGAAAACACACACACACACACACACACACACACACACACACACACACACACAGCTTTGTGCCAATGTTGTGTGTGTGTGAGATTTATTCCCCCAAATTAATTGCTTCTTTTGTTACTGAACAAAAGTTGTTGATTGAGAATAAAATGTTTGATTGTATCAGTCCAATTTTGTAAATATTACTTTTAATTTAAATGAAAAACTAACCAAAAAACTTCATCAGATGCTAATAAAATGTAAGAAATGTCCAAATGTTTCTTTGTTTTGTTGTGTGTGTGTGTGGAGGTGACATTGTCTTTATTTATAGCAATTGGTTTTGCACAACTTTTATATGAAAAGTGTTACACAAAAATTAGAAAAGATTGATTATGACCTATACTGCAGCCAGCAACCGGGGACGAGATGTTTTGGCTCCACTTATTCCACTTTTTGTGACTTTTTTTTTTTTTTTTACTCTGACAGGGTTTTTCTCTGAACATTTTTTTCAATATATGACTTTTTAATGTTTTTTTTAAATACTTTTTTTAGTTTTGATTTCCATACACCAACTTAAAAATATGCAAAGATACACAACAACGACAGAACTTTCTCTTCAGATATTTGTATTCACAAATACGGGGTCGAGTAATGTGACAGCAAACTAAACTAACACTGCAGAACATGCAGAGAGACCTTTATATTCCATTATATGTTTGATATATATAACTTTATAAATTGAACTTTATAAATTGAAGCGTCTTGAGTTAACTCTCGTTACGATTTCATACTATAAATAAAACTGAATTGAAATTGTTTGCATTTCTTTAAATGGACTTGCCTTGAAGTTGCGTGGGATCCATAATAAAGTGTGTGTGTGGGGGGGGGGGGACGACGACACTGCAGACCCTGCTGAAACCAGCAGATGCTCCTTAAAGGAGCATTAGCAGTAACACTCAACATATCAATGCTTTTCTAGAGCTTTCTCACGGCCCAGACCGGCTGCCAGCACTCAAAAGTGTTTACATCCAGACATTCAGTCCCAACACACTCTGGAGGCATTTTCTCCGTCCTCTTGACAACCAGCCAGTTCCCTTACACCGTTCTCATTTTGGGTAATCAGATTTCCCCTCCCATGGAGAATATGGCTGACGGTGGAGGCAGATGCTGCCAGGCTACCGCCGATCCCCGAGCTACGATGATGGATGTCTCCCGCTCCTCCTCTTCTCTCTTCTCATAAGTTCCAGCCAGGCAGTTGGCTAATTACACCCTAAAAGAGTATTCATTTGAAAGTATTACACCTTCCTCCCTGTTTTTAACAGTGGTCTTAGGGAGGCAAGAGAGGGAAAGCTGCGGATGGTGTTAGCTGCAAAATATTCTTGCATAGCCAGCTCCACAGCTCTGTGGAGTAAGGTCTGGCTACACCACACATACGCTCTGGGTTGTCTGGGATATTTCCTTATATTAGGATGGGATATTTCCTTATATTAGGATGGCACCAAGAACTTGGTTGCAGCTGTCGCCGTGGTCGCTGCACTACACCCTGCTACGTCCTGCTATGCCCTGCTGGGCCACGCTACACCCTGTAACGCTGATGTGTATTTCTAATAATTACCCTGGGTTTGTTAACCAAATCTATCTTCCAGTACTCAACAGAAGACAGGAGACCAAGTGAAATTATTCTTGCAGCAAGGGAAGCCTCTGTGTCACCTCTGTGTCACCTCTGACACCTCTGTGTCGCCTCTGCGTCACCTCTGTGTCACCTCTGTGTCACCTCTGACACCTCTGTGTCACCTCTGACACCTCTGTGTCGCCTCTGTGTCACCTCTGACACCTCTGTGTCACCTCTGACACCTCTGTGTCGCCTCTGCGTCACCTCTGTGTCACCTCTGACACCTCTGAGTCGCCTCTGTGTCGCCTCTGTGTCACCTCTGACACCTCTGTGTCACCTCTGACACCTCTGTGTCACCTCTGTGTCGCCTCTGTGTCACCTCTGACACCTCTGTGTCGCCTCTGTGTCACCTCTGACACCTCTGTGTCACCTCTGACACCTCTGTGTCACCTCTGACACCTCTGTGTCACCTCTGTGTCGCCTCTGTGTCACCTCTGACACCTCTGTGTCGCCTCTGTGTCACCTCTGACACCTCTGTGTCACCTCTGACACCTCTGTGTCGCCTCTGCGTCACCTCTGTGTCACCTCTGTGTCGCCTCTGACACCTCTGTGTCGCCTCTGTGTCACCTCTGTGTCGCCTCTGCGTCACCTCTGTGTCACTTCTGACACCTCTGTGTCACCTCTGTGTCGCCTCTGTGTCACCTCTGAGTCACCTCTGTGTCGCCTCTGACACCTCTGAGCAACTTCGAAAATCTTCCCCTGAAAACCGTCTCTTTATTGTATGAGTGAAGCAAGTTACAGTGACAGATTTACAACCGTGGGAGTGTCGCTGGTCTAACGTGTGTGTGCTACGTGAAGCAGTTGGAAACATTGACAAATTCCTTTAAAGGACATTGTCTGCAGAATATTGCAGAGTCTTCAGTTTATGCCTCAACACACATACACATAGAAACTAAGATACACACAAACAGAAGTACACACAGAACCTTTTGCTATCAAGGTTGTAACCATCTATAGTAGAGAAACGGTTAAGATATGGTGTCAGACAGTAATTACTCAAATGAAAACATATTCATAACCATATATGAATTGTGCACCACACAAACTGACTGTTTCTAAGCATATCAGGCCTTCTACCATATTCAAAACCATATATGAGTTCACATCACACATCTAGGTCTATAAACATCACACGCTCCCTAACGAACGCCCTGCACGAACTACCATTAGCGTCACTGTGACACCGCTCGCTGGCCATATCCGGACACTTCCGACCTCACGCGCTTTTCCAGTCTTTTCAATCGGATCGTTAAGGCGGGGCTTTATACGATGACGGACAGATGATCAACAGTAATCAACCACGTCACCAAAGAGCGCTCGGGTTGAATTCGTCAAACAAGATGGCTGCCGCTGGAGAACTGAGATGTGTAGATACCGCCGTGGCGTCTGTTCGTTATTCATGTTATCCTAATAAAGGGACTTTTTTGTTGTGTATAACTGTCGTATTTCTGCAACTAGTCTCTCCTGATTTAAATGTAGGTCAACGTAAATTCTTTCAGGAAAGTCCTACTTTAATCAATCCTCTCTTCCTAAATGGAATCAGCTGGTGGAGGCGGTCACCTTCCTGCTCAACCAATCAGAATCATACACAAATTGCAAGGGCCAATCACAGAGTCACAACCCTGCTTTTAAAAATCTGTTTCTCCCTTTGCCATTTAGCTGTCGTTGCAGGCAAAGAGTGCAACCCCCCCCCCCCTCCAACTCCAGTCATCTACTCCAACTGACCCGTCCGGTCCTATCCCAGAATGCATCTGTGGTGTAGCCAGACTACAAACACATGGGTGTCAGCATCCACATTTGTACCAGAAAGTAGTTCCTTCCAATTCACGTTCTTAAATTGCATTTTCATAAATACATAATTCATCCTCAGGTATTCTGAATTCAATTCAATTTCAATTCAATTTTATTTATAGTATCAATTCATAACAAGAGTTATCTCGAGACACTTTACAGATAGAGCAGGTCTAGACCAGATAGAGTAGGTCTAGACCACACTCCATAATTTACAGGGACCCAACAGTTCTAGTAGTTCCCTCCAGAGCAAGCAACAGTGCGACAGTGGCGAGGAAAAACTCCCTTTTAGGTAGAAACCTGAGTCAGACCCAGACCCAGACCCAGACCCAGGCCCAGACCCAGACCCAGGCTCTTGGTAGGCGGTGTCTGACGACTGGTTGGGGTTAGAATGAAGAGTGGCAATAACAGTCACAAAAAATACTAGTTTGTAGTAGTTCTTTGTAGTAGTTCATGGCTTAGCAGGGCACTGTGCAGCATTACAAGGCACAGCAGGACGTAGCAGGACGTAGCAGGATGAACACGGCATCGCAGGACGTGTAGCGGGACCATGGCGACAGTTGCTACCATGATTTTGGAGCCCCCCTCTCCATTTGAATTGGCTGCGTTAGCTTTGCGTTAGATGACGTGTGAGTTTTCTAGCTAAGAGGACTAGATTATGATCTGATAGACCTGTGTTGAGCATTTTGAAGACCTCAAAAGATGCTGGTTTCAGACAGAGTGGCCGATCTAACTTTGACTGGTCTGTAAATAGCTGGGCACCCCCATACTTATATGAATATCAATATTTGGTTTGTTCCTATGGACAAGGGCGTAACTTTGGGTTGAAATCTCCACTTTTGTGTAAAATGGGGTGCTCAGTTCGTAGGAAGTTGGGAACCGGAGGGTCGCTGGTTCAAGTCCCGTACGGACCAAAGTATGGTGGTGGACTGGTAGCTGGAGAGATGCCAGTTCCCCTCCTGGCTACTGCCAAGGTGCTCTTGAGCAAGACACCGAACCCCCAACTGCTTGGGGCGCCTTTCCATGGCCAACCCCCCACTCTGACATTGTGATTCTGTAATGTGTGTAATAACAACAGAGTGTATATTTTAATTTCCCCTTTTGGGATTTATAAAGGAAACATTAATCTTAAAATCGAATTTTTCTGCAAAATTTTACCTTTTCTGCATGTTGTTTCTGCATAAATGTCTTTATTCATGTAAAGGAAATTATAAAAATTGTTTTTTTGGGGGGTTTGCACCGGTCAGCTTGGATTATTGTGGGTCATACGCCCTATAAATTACATATATGGGCACAGAAATATTATGTAGAGAGAAATGAAATGGCTCATTGTGGCCATCTGTGGTCACAGACCGCCCCCTGTTGGGTTTCTGGAGGTACTGCCAAGTGATACTGTCACTCTTGGTTGTGGGTAAC
>JABXJD010000031.1:2825000-2940000 GCA_013375575.1 Percina caprodes
ACCGAAACAACATTGAAAAAAAGAGTTTAAATTAAGACCCAGAAAAACAATAAGTTACGCGGTCGACGTGAAAACAACACAAGGGTTAAGTCCCCCAATCATTGCATCTGTACTGGGTGAATATTTTATTATTCACCCATTTAAATTATCTGAGTCTTTTATAATAGTTTTAGGTGAAGCTACAAAATAACAACAGCAGTAGAAGGTGATTTTATTGTGAAAAAACAAACATAAATGTAAATGCAAAACAACAACAAAAGCCTTTTGAATGAATGTTGCCTCACATATGGTCAGTGGTGTAGTCTTATGTATTGTGCTGTACTGTATATAGATATATATTGGCCAGAATCTGCCTTTGGGAGGGGGGCAGATCATAGTGCGAGGGGGTCTGGGTGTCCTCCCCTACGACTTCATTTCCTGTATTCGGATACACTTTTATTCCCCAATTTACGATGGAGATACCTTTATTTGGCCTATGTGAAGAAGAAAAACACAGATGACAATTCAAAATATATCAAAAATGTAATGAAAAGTATGTCGCTGCGTGTCATTGGGCATTTTTAAGTGGGTAGGCTACATTGAAATCCTGGAGTTTTCTTAGTGGGTAAACTGAGTATACCTACCCTGTACTCTGGCATTGAGTAATGCTGCTCATTAACTATGCCCTTGTAGCCGGGCTGCACCAATCACATCGCTGTATCTGATGTGGGCGTGGCCAGAGGCGAGCTGAACAGATGACGACAGTCTAATCTACCAGTTAGCTCCGCTGGTAGCTAAGCATACGGGACTCTGGCTACGTCACCCCGTGTGTTGTTGTGATTGGTCGTAGTGTTATCCAATTGCGTGCAGTGACATTTTCAAATCCACACTTGGTCCCGCCCCTCGAGATGGCCGACTTTCATCACTCGATGCCAGACCCTTCTGTTCTGGGTTTTAAGGCTAGCGTATACTATACTACACCACTGCAAATGGGCAAAGTATACGTTATGAACATAGATAATAACCATAGCATAGAGCTAAATGTTGTTACCTTATGATATTGTTTCACCAAAATCTTCAGCTGAGGATGGCGGAGAGCTGTGTGAACCCATTCCTTTTGCATTCATTATTTATTAACCAGAGCACTTTTGTTAATAATTTACCAGGATTCCTGTTCCATAAGATGTTAAGTATTATTGTAAGCAGTTGGGTAAACTGCCGGCATATTTATGTAATCTCCTCAAGCAGAATTCCAGCTGTTTTCATCTCCGTTCCACCAGGTGGAGATCTTACCAGATCTTTACTGAGCTGGGGAAAAAAGCCTTCTCTTACTTCGGTCCTTGGTCTTGGAATAACTTGCAAAACTTGCTCCATCTTAATGATCTAGTCCCACTAAATGAATTTAAGGCCATGTTAAAATGCCATGTAATTCAAAAATGTAACTGCCACTTGTGACGTGTTCCTTTCCTCTGTGTGATTCTTGTCTACGTTGTATTTCTGTTTAAATTGTAATTGGTGTGCCGTCTTGGCCAGGTCTCCCTCGGAAAAGAGATTTAAATCTCAAGGTTAAATAAAGGTTAAATAAAAAAATTTAAAAAATAAGGCATAAATAAGCATACATCATACCTTTTTTACCAGAAACTGATTTCCATGTTGGTTTTGAAAGGAACCATGTCTGTGGTGAAGCTGGAGGAGTATCGAGAGCGGATTCGTAAAGAACTGGACAACGCAGTGGATTTCTGGCTCAAATACTCTCATGACACTGTACACGGGTACTGTAGTTCCACTTTTACATGCCTTTGAAATAAAAAGAATTGCCGGTTCATGGCTTTTGAGGAGTACCACCAACTTGTTGTGTACAGCTGTTTGCAGTGTGCATGATTGCCTCTTTGCTGAAAGTGAAGCTCTGTCTTTGTGTTTCAGAGGCTTCTTTACTTGTATTGGACGGGATGGGAAGGTTTATGATGAGCTGAAGTACGTCTGGCTGCAGGGTAGACAGGTAAGTCTCCGTCAGTATTAGGGGTGTCACTATTTTGATTTAAAATCCAAAATTGATTTGAAATAAGCTTTCGGATATCGACTGTCGAAACCAGAAGTAGGATTGGCGATTCCACAAATGTTCTTTTTCTCTCTTCATCCACGCCTACTCGTGCACGTCTGCTTGTACAGAAGTCATTTGGGCTTCCCCCGTGAGTGAGTAATGGAAACAAACAAAGGTCAAGCATGTGTGCTACTACGTAGTGTGTTCATGTACACCTTGTTAAACTAATGGTGCATTCAATACTATTTCTGCAAATTTGAGAAACTTACTTATTTATCTAGTGACTCTTATTGTGGCAATGCTATCCCTGTTAAAACAAAAGAAGTTAAATCAATAAATTGTGACCTTAAAATCGAAAGTCAAATCGACCTTTGGATTTGGAGAATCGTGACATCCTTAGTAATTATGCTGACAGTGTGAAACAAGTCATCCATCAGATGAAGATTTTGGCTCATTTCTTTCACAGGTGTGGATGTATTGTCGGCTGTACCGGACCATGGATCGCTTCCGCAAGCCTGAAATCCTCGAAGCAGCCAAAGCTGGTGTGTGTGTGTGTGTGTGTGTGTCTGTGTGTGTGTCTGTGTGTGTGTCTGTGTGTGTGTCTGTGTGAGAGAGAGAATGTAAAGCTTATTTTAGCTAACCTGTTAGTATTAGTTAGTATTGTGTGTGTGTGTGTGTCTGTCTGTCTGTCTGTCTGTGTGTGTGTGTGTGTGTGTGTGTGTGTGTGTGTGTGTGTGTGTGTGTGTGTGTGTGTGTGTGTGTGTGTCTGTGTCTGTGTCTGTGTCTGTGTGTGTGAGAGAGAGAATGTAAAGCTTATTTTAGCTAACCTGTTAGTATTAGTTAGTATTGTGTGTGTGTGTGTCTGTCTGTCTGTCTGTCTGTCTGTCTGTCTGTCTGTCTGTCTGTCTGTGTGTGTGTGTGTGTGTGTGTGTGTGTGTGTGTGTGTCTGTGTCTGTGTCTGTGTCTGTGTGTGTGTGAGAGAGAGAATGTAAAGCTTATTTCAACTAACCTGTTAGTATTAGCACTACTGAAGTGTCGAGAAAGCAAGCTTCCTTTCTCTCCTCGGCTGCATCACTGATGGACTAATAATAATAATAATAATAATAATAATAATAATAATAATAATAATAATAATAGTTCATAAGTTCACAACATAGACATTGCGGGAGATTTGTAGTCAATTGAATGGCCGTCTGGGGAGATCGCGCTTCATTATTAACCCTTGTGTTGTCTTCCGTTAACCGTGAACTTGTCCTTCCAGGCCAAAATTGAAAATTAACATTTTTTTGTGCTTTTACAATGTTTTTGTCGCTTTTTCTGATTTATTTGTCACGTTTTCCAGCTATTGGCGCTTTTTTTTTTCACCTGAGCTGGTTTAATAACAGGTTTTACACTTATTCTTGGAATTCATGGTCAACAAACCTAATTTATATCAAATTATACATAAGTTTTTTGTTAAAAAGGCAAAAATTATGAATTATTTTTGACTAATAGTTAAGATCAGAGGATGTTGAGTGGATCACAGATGGGTAGATGTCAAACTTTAGTCCGGATACTGTTTGGAAACCATTAAAAAAAAAGAATTCAAAAATTCAATGAAAGTAATCATTAATTTTACCGGAAGAATGATGTATGGAAAGTTGACATATTCCAGTCTGTGATTATCATCAACATCCATTCCTTTAATTTTAGTCTCAATAATTCCTAATTTCTGCTTTTCTAACTCAAACATTAGGTATAATTTCCTTTTTAAATGAGGTTTATGGACCATAAATTCCAAAAATAACTGTAAAACTAAAGTTAATAAGTTAGTGTTAAGTAGCGTTGAAAACGCCAAAGTGACCAACATTGGAAAAAAGCGTCAAAAGTGTTGAAAAAAGGGACAAAAAAATGTAAGAAAGTTAAAAACATTGATAAAAAGCGTCAACAAAAGTATTGATTTTACAATTTTGGCAGGAAGACAACACAAGGGTTAAAATATCAACATTTGGCGTCAGCGTATCGATTCCCGTATCTCACGAAGGACAACGATATGTTCACGTATCGTTATTTTCTCCCTTGTTATCGGAAGATACTTCTCATTGTCCAATAGATTATTATTATTATTATTATTATTATTATTATTATTATTATTATTATTATTATTATTATTATTATTATTTTTATTATTATTATTATTTTTATTATTATTATTATTTTTAAAAATTGCCAGTCATCATAATCCATCCCTTGGAAACATTTGTAAATAAAAAAAAGAGTGTGTATTTAAAACTTTGCAAAACACACTAGTTATTCGCAGTGGGTTCACATTTACAACCCAACCCCCACACACACACACACACACACACACACACACACACACACATATTTTCACGATAGAAGTCCGGATGTTCATCTGTGCAACAGATGGTGCAGCGCTGTCTTCCTTCTTTTGTAGACTTAGGTGATTAATGGCGGTCATGATAGTGTTTGCTGTATGCTTTTATATTTAAGGCTTGGTAAAGTGCACACGTGCACACGTGCACACATACACACGTACACACGTACGTGCACATGTGAAGTGAACACGTGCAGTGGGTTAGTCACTCTTAGGAGGAAACGCTGGATCAGCTAAATGGTATCTTTAAGAAGCTCCATTGATCTGTAACTCTAATTAGGAAGGTTGAAGCCTCACGTTGTCTTCCCACCGACCTGGAAATATAATAATAATAATAATAATAATAATAATAAAAACCTTTTATCAACGTTTTGGGCGTCTTTTTCGACCCTTTTTGGCTTTCCCCCAATGCTTTTGTCACTTTTTCACCTTTTTCTGAGCCTTTTGAAATTTTCGTAATTTTTTCCCCCCAATTTTTAAAGCTACATTTGTCAATTTTTGACATTTTTAATATTATCGGCCAATATTAGGCATTTCCCAATATATAGGTATCGACATTTCTAATTATGAAAAAGATTTATTTTTAAAATATAGACGTTAAATATTCATTCATCAGAATCATTTGTAAAGGCAAAAAATTCTGATAAATATTAATATTTAAAAAGTAAAAATGGACGGTCAACCATGTTATGAGCGTGGGCGTTGCATAGTCTGTCCACCAGAGGACGCTCTACAACGTCCCTGTTAGTGATGGCGTTGCATAGTCTGTCCACCAGAGGACGCTCTACAACGTCCCTGTTAGTGATGGCGTTGCATAGTCTGTCCACCAGAGGACGCTCTACAACGTCCCTGTTAGTGATGGCGATGCATAGTCTGTCCACCAGAGGACGCTCTACAACGTCCCTGTTAGTGATGGCGTTGCATAGTCTGTCCACCAGAGGACGCTCTACAACGTCCCTGTTAGTGATGGCGATGCATAGTCTGTCCACCAGAGGACGCTCTACAACGTCCCTGTTAGTGATGGCGTTGCATAGTCTGTCCACCAGAGGACGCTCTACAACGTCCCTGTTAGTGATGGCGTTGCATAGTCTGTCCACCAGAGGACGCTCTACAACGTCCCTGTTAGTGATGGCGTTGCATAGTCTGTCCACCAGAGGACGCTCTACAACGTCCCTGTTAGTGATGGCGTTGCATAGTCTGTCCACCAGAGGACGCTCTACAACGTCCCTGTTAGTGATGGCGTTGCATAGTCTGTCCACCAGAGGACGCTCTACAACGTCCCTGTTAGTGATGGCGTTGCATAGTCTGTCCACCAGAGGACGCTCTACAACGTCCCTGTTAGTGATGGCGTTGCATAGTCTGTCCACCAGAGGACGCTCTACAACGTCCCTGTTAGTGATGGCGTTGCATAGTCTGTCCACCAGAGGACGCTCTACAACGTCCCTGTTAGTGATGGCGTTGCATAGTCTGTCCACCAGAGGACGCTCTACAACGTCCCTGTTAGTGATGGCGTTGCATAGTCTGTCCACCAGAGGCTCTACAACGTCCCTGTTAGTGATGGCGTTGCATAGTCTGTCCACCAGAGGACGCTCTACAACGTCCCTGTTAGTGATGGCGTTGCATAGTCTGTCCACCAGAGGACGCTCTACAACGTCCCTGTTAGTGATGGCGTTGCATAGTCTGTCCACCAGAGGACGCTCTACAACGTCCCTGTTAGTGATGGCGTTGCATAGTCTGTCCACCAGAGGACGCTCTACAACGTCCCTGTTAGTGATGGCGTTGCATAGTCTGTCCACCAGAGGACGCTCTACAACGTCCCTGTTAGTGATGGCGTTGCATAGTCTGTCCACCAGAGGACGCTCTACAACGTCCCTGTTAGTGATGGCGTTGCATAGTCTGTCCACCAGAGGACGCTCTACAACGTCCCTGTTAGTGATGGCGTTGCATAGTCTGTCCACCAGAGGACGCTCTACAACGTCCCTGTTAGTGATGGCGTTGCATAGTCTGTCCACCAGAGGACGCTCTACAATGTCCCTCTTGGCAACACTGATTATAATTTTTGTTAGTGTTTTTTTTTAAGTTTCATGTCTTAAGTTTGTATTTTTTTACATTTTATTTATCAGAACTTTAATATATTTTGATGTTCTGTTCTGTGACAATAAAACTAATTATTATAATTTTAGTGAGAACTTATAACTACAAATAACTAATGATAGGGAAATCTGTTTTGTAACGCGATTCTGGATTTTTCTTTTTAAAATATACTGTATATCGGCCGATATACAGTATGAATTTTTAAATACCCAAATATCGGTATCGGCCTTAAAAAGCCTTAATCGGCCGGGCTCTATAATGTTATATTGTTCTACTCTGCATCGTAGGAGGAGCGTTTCTGAGGAAGTTTGCCCGTGTCTCCAGCAGCCAATGGAAATGTGCCTTCTGCCTAACACGAGATGGTAAAGCAGTCAAAATCCAGAGGACTATATTCAGCGAGTGTTTCTACATCATGGCCGTGGATGAACTGAGCAGAGTTCTCGGTGACAAGGACATGCAGGTACGAGAGCATTATTTAAACTATTAAGATTATTTTCTGGGTTATTTATGGCATTTATTTGTATAGGACAGCTTAGGCTTGAAAGGAGAGAGACATCCACAGCTCACACAGTTCATTCAACTGCTGTGTTGTGTTCCTAGCTGGAGGCTGAGCAGATGATGGAGCAGTTGATCTACTGGGTGAAGGAGGACTCGTCAGGCCTGGGCAGGCCCCAGCTTCCTGGAGACGTTCCCACCAACAGCATGGCCGTTCCCATGATGCTGCTGTGTCTGGTACAACAGCTGACTGACGGCCGGGGTCAGGAGGTTGTTCACAAGTACAGAGAACTGGCCAGCTGGTGCGTGCAGCAGATTCTACAACACATCCAGGTATGGACACGGATCACGACCCATGCTTTGTGCCTAAAACAAGACTTTTCCATTTGTGCAGGTGCTTCGGCCGCGTTGCATTGTGGTATACTGGAGTAAAATGTAGGCTACATCGTATGTGTCACTGCCCAATGTGAGGCGAGTGCAGATGAAAGTCGCGCATGCTCAGATTTGAACAGTTTACGGCATAACTGTCATATTGAAATTAATGAAATTCATGAAATAATAAACTTTTCTCATTACAAACAATAACAGAAGATGGGAATCATTTCAGAAACGTTGTAGCTATCTATGATTGTTTGAGTGCTAACGTTAGCTTAAAACACCATTCAATTGACAGCCTTTGTTGTGTTTGATGCTAACTTGTAGCCAACAGTGAACCAACTTCGTTAAGTAGGTCCATTTTTACTGTGTTGACATTACAGAAGTCTCTCGTTAGCATCTTGGAGGCTACTTGTTGCAAAGTGACGCATGCGCCACTCAAATCTGCTCTCAATTCACATTGGGCAGTGACAGTATGTACACTCACATTAGCAGTGCATTGTGGGTATTCGAACAGCATTACAAAATGGCGAACACACTATATAGTGCACCGTTTCTGTGATGGGGAACGGTTTCAGACGCAGCTCAAGATGACGTGCTCACAAACTGAAAGATAGTCAGTACAGCTGCAAGAATAGTTGATTATTTGTGAACTAATATGCGTAATGTAAATCAATCGCTACCTATTTTGTCAACCGATGAATCGGTTTGAGTTATTTTGGTGAAACAACGGGTACCTCATTCTCTGATTGCAGCTTTTAAAATGTGACTATGTTCTACTTTCTTCTCTCCTCTGTGCCCGTAAACTGAATATCTTTGAGTTTTAGACAATTGTGCATTTTTTTTTTCACCTTTCGCGTCACGGCATTGCGCCACAAATGGGCCGAAAATGAGCAGATCTACCCGGGTGTCCTGTTTGAATTTGATTCCACCATTTCCTTTTTCTTCTCTTGTAACTTGGTACAGAGAGACGGCACGGCTATTTTAGAGAATGTGTCACCAGAGGGAGCAGAGCTGCCGGGTTGCCAGGGCCGACTGCAGAACCCAGGTAAACACTTCACTCATGATGTCCCAGCCAGTGACGGAGCATCAACATCATCCACTCTGCCCATAGGAAAACTGTGTTTCTTTATATCCCTGATCTCAATTATGACTTAGTTCAAGACATAATTGAGATCAGGGATATACAATTATGAGATCTCCTCTGTTTATCCCACTTCTCAAGTATTGCTCAAATGGTTTTCTCAATTCAACCTCCTTTGTCTTACTGGTGTCTTGTCTCTTTTTAGCTTATGTCTTGCTCCTAAGGGTCCCTTAGGAGAAGTAACTCAGAAACAAATGATCACAGAATGATATGAATATGAGAAGCTCAAATTGATCTCAAGAGACGAGATTGAACAACAGATGAGAAACACAGTTTTCCTATGGGTGATGACCTGAAACAACATGAACACATTAACAATATGGCCACAAGCGGCCATTCGCGGGTTCAAACCTTTTTTTTCTTAATAGCAACTTCAAAGTAATTCCACACATGTGGTCCAACGTCGTTATAAAACATATCCTGCAAGCTTTGTAACAATTAAGCAGTGCACTTTGTTTAAAATGCCTAAAACTGATCTGTCAAAAACATTTATTTTTAATTCAGTGTGATTATGTAGCTCCGTCCAGCTCACAGCAATTTCAGAAAAGAAGATGACCAACACAAAAATAATTGCAAATAAAGCCGCAATCTGCAATTCCAAGCTCAAACCTTGATTTGCGTCATTCCTCGTCCAGTTATTGTGCATTTATAGCGCCCCCTGGTGGTCAATTTGAAGGAGACTTGCTGTGTATGTGTGAGGTCATTATGTAGACATTTCCTGGACGTTTTGTGTTGATTGGACCAACACTTAGTCATTTATAGCCTGAATTGCGCTATATCACCTGCAGTTTGTTGGCATTTATAGCGCCCCCTGGTGGTCAATTTGAATGAAACTTTCAGGGCGTGGTTCAGGTACTTATGAGGACATATTCTGAGAGATTTGTGATGATTGGACCATGAATATATGATTTATAGTAAAATGTGTGTAATGTCACTCACCTATCTTGCACTTGTAGCGCCCCCTAGGGGCGTATGTATATAAAACTGTCGGGGAATATCTGGGGCACTTATCTGAACATACCTATATATATATATATAAATATATATATATATATATAAGTGCATATATACATACATACATACATACATACTGATAGATAATCAGACAGTTATGTAATAATTGTTATGGGCCTGAGTACAGTAAGTGTGTGTGGGGGAGACTTGGGGTCCAGATCTTCCTTGTTGCCAACATTTTTCCATTTTCCTTTGGTCCGCCCCTTCGTGCTGCCCCTTGCTGCCCCTTGCTGACCCGTGCTGACCCGTGTTGACCCGTGCTGACCCATGCTGACCCGTGCTAACTCAGGGCACGCCTTGGAGGCCGGCTGGTTCCTGCTCCAGGTCAGTGCGGAGAAGGGGGACGCAGAGCTCCAGCAGACGGCCATCAACAAGTTTGTGGAGCTGCCGTATCAGAAGGGCTGGGATAAAGAGCACGGCGGCCTCTTCTACTTCCTGGATGTGGACGGTCACTGCCCCACTCAGGTGAAATTACTCATTTATTCATTTACACGTCATTATCGTATCATTAAACCGCTGACGGTGGAAAGACAACACTCTTACTCAAGAAGCAATATTACAAGCATTAACTATTGTAATCATATATTACAATACTTTGTGAACCTTAGACTTTGTGAAACTCCTTTCAAACTCCGAAAACTATGGTTTCACTGCCTTGCATTGCATAACTATAACTGCTCTATATAACTATAGCTGCATGGCAGATGTAATTACAGTTATATTTTAACCCTTGTGTTGTCCTCGGGTCAAATTGAATATCAGAAATATTAGATTTCTTTTAATGTAATACATACATGGATGGTTCCATACATTATTCTTCAGGTAAAATTAATGATTACTTTCATTGAATTTTTTGAATTCTTTTTTTTTTTTACATGGTTTCAAAACAGTATTTGGACTAAACGTTGACTTCTACCCATCTGTGATCCACTCAACATGCTCTGATCTTAACTATTAGCCAAAATAATTCATAATTTCTGCCTTTTTAACTAAAAACGTATGTATATTTTGATGTAAATGAGGTTTGTTGACCATGAATTCCAAGAATAAGTGTAAATTGTGTTATTAAACCAGCTCAAAAACATTGGAAAAGCACAAAAAAATGTAATTTCATGGTTAACGGGAAGACAACACAAGGGTTAAAATCCACATAAAATGCATCCAATCTGGCTGCCTAATCGTGTGTGTGTGTGTGTGTGTGTGTGTGTGTGTGTGTGTGTGTGTGTGTGTGTGCAGCTGGAGTGGAGCATGAAGCTGTGGTGGCCCCACTGTGAGGCGCTCATCGCCTTCCTGATGGCCTACAGTCAGACCAAGCAGCCTCAGCTGCTGGAGACGTTCTCTCAGGTGTACGAATACACCTTTAACCACGTGAGTTTACCTGTCCATTACTTATGTTAAGCTATTCAACGTGTTGGGAAATATGCATTAAAAGTTCACATCAGGGCTGTAGTAATCAAGTCCGGTCTTGGACTCGAGTCCGGACTCAAGACCATTTTTCTATGGTCTCGGACTTGTCTCGAACTCGTTGGTCTTTGGACTTGGTCTCTTCTCGGACTTGCTGGTCATTGGACTTGGTCTTGACTCCGACTCACTGGTCTTTGGACTTGGTCTTGTCTTGGACTCGCTGGTCTTTGGACTTGGTCTTGTCTCGGACTCGCTGGTCTTTGGACTTGGTCTTGTCTCGGACTCTCTGGTCTTTGGACTTGGTCTTTTCTTGGACTCGCTGGTCTTTGGACTTGGTCTTGTCTCGGACTCGTTGGTCTTTGGACTTGGTCTTGTCTTGGACTCGCTGATCTTTGGACTTGGTCTTGTCTCGGACTCGTTGGTCTTTGGACTTGGTCTTGTCTTGGACTCGCTGATCTTTGGACTTGGTCTTGTCTTGGACTTGCTGGTCATTGGACTTGGTCTTGTCTCGGACTCGCTGGGATTTGGACTTGACTTGTCTTGGACTCAAACGTCTTTGGACTCGGTCTTGACTTGGTCTTGACTAGTCCTGGTCTTGGACTCGAACGTCTTTGGACTTGTCTTGGACTCAAACGTCTTTGGACTTGGTCTTGACTTGCTCGCGACTAGTCCTGGTCTCGGACTTGTCTTGGACTCGACGAAGGTGGTCTTGACTACAGCCCTGGTTCACATACAGTACTTCCTTAAATGAAAACCAGAGCCTTTATTTACTTGAACCGCAGAAGGTGGCAGCAGGATTCTGTTGCAGGCCGGCCGTTATTTCTTATTCCATCCGTTCGATAAGTATAATTGTTTTTAATGAAAAGCTGCAGCGTTCCAGAGGACAAAGATTCATTTTTTAAGAGACATTTGCAAAAATATCACCACATACAACAACCAGAAGGGCGGCGCCGTCCGTCACCAGTGCTAAAAGAGACCTGTGTTACATCCAACGTAGCTAGCGCCACCTATTGGCCGTTGTACGTTACTACACACTGCACTCGGCTGGGTAACACATACCGTACCGGTAGGACAATAATACTGTACGTGAGTACCGTAACCCAGAGAAAGTGTGGAAAAAGCATGAATATATTGTTGAATCTGTTAAATTAAACTGGTAGAAATGTACATTACGATGAACTTAAATGCACATTATATGACCCCCGGCCTTTATTTGTCTGTTTGTTTAGCGTTTCATTGACTACCTATTTTTCTTTGAGGAATTAAGGTAAACTTAAATGTATGTTTGGTGAATATACAGAATTTTTTATATACTTTATGTACTATAAAATATTTTATATTTCATATGAGTTTATGCATGTAACCCCTCTTGTAATGTTATGTGTACTTTTTATCGGGACCTTATTGGTTCTGGTTTCAGTGATTCCATGTTAATTTGGGGGTTATTTTCTTGTTTGTTTTTGATTGTGTCTGTGTGTGTGTGTGTGTGTGTGTGTGTGTGTGTGTGTGTGTGTGTGTGTGTGTGTGATCCTACAGTTTCCTGATACTAAGAACGGCGAGTGGTTTGGCTATTTGACACAAGAAGGGAAAGTGACTCTGGATTTTAAAGGAGGCCCCTTTAAAGGTGAGAACATTATACGTCGCGATGGAGAATGAACTGAACGCTAAAGCAACAGAAAAACATGTTAAATGTAACGAAGACAATGGAGAAAACAGACGGGCACCAATAACCGCGAGGCACAGGGGATGGTCTCGTAGTCCTGATGCCCGGTTGGAGCTCTGCATGAAGCCAAGACTCTTAAAGGGGAACTTCACTGATTTTAATCATCAAAGTACAGGCCAAAAGTTTGGACCCCCCTTCTCATTCAATGCGTTTCCTTTATTTTCATGACTAATTACATTGTAGATTATCACTGAAGGCATCAAAACTATGAATGAACACATGTAGAATTATGTACTTAACAAAAAAGTGTAAAATAACTGAAAACATGTGTTATATTCTAGTTTCTTCAAAGTACCCCCTCCTCCTTTGCTTTTTGATAGAGCTGCAAACCCTCGGTGTTCTCTCAATGAGCTTCATGATGTAGTCACCTGAAATGGTTTCCCTTCACAGGTGGGCCTTGTCAGGGTTAATTAGTGGAGTTTCTTCCTTATTAATGGAGTGGGGACCATCAGTTGTGTTGTGCAGAAGTCAGGTTGATAAACAGCCGACAGCCTATTGGACAACTGTTAGAATTCATGTTATGGCAAGAACCAATCAGCTAAGAGAAGAGAAACGAGCGGCCATCAATACTTTAAGAAATGAAGGTCAGTCGGTCTGGAAAATTGCGAAAACTTTGAACGTGTCCTCAAGTGCAGTCGCAAAAACCATCAAGGGCTACACCGAAACTGGCTCACATGAGGACCGCCCCAGGAAAGGAAGACCAAGAGTCCCCTGCTGCGTTCATCACATGAGGACCCCCAGGAAAGGAAGACCAAGAGTGCTGCTGAGGATACGTTCATCACATGAGGACCCCCAGGAAAGGAAGACCAAGAGTCCCCGCTGCTGCTGAGGATACGTTCATCACATGAGGACCCCCCAGGAAAGGAAGACCAAGAGTCCCCGCTGCTGCTGAGGATAAGTTCATCCGAGTACCCAGCTTCAGAAATCACAAGTTAACCCTCGTGTTGTCCTCCCGTCCACCAGGAATTTGTTGTCCTTCCAGGCCCATTTTTCAATGCATTTTTTAAATTCATGGTCAACAAACCTAATTTATATGACATTATACCTAAAAAAAAAAGCTGAAATTATGAAGTATTTTGACTGGTAGTTGAGATCAGAGACTGGTATCTGTCAAAGTTTAGTCAGGATACATTTTGAAACCATTTCAACATGTGTTTCAAATGCTATAAAATTGAATAAAACACCCAAAATTCAATGAAAGTTATCAATTGTGCAAAGAATGTTGCATGCATGAGGTGCATGCATCCAAGTTTTTCTGGGGGATTTGTAAGAAACACATATTTTACTTTAGAAACGGGGTTATTTCGACCCGAGGACAACACAAGGGTTACCAGCAGCTCAGATTAGAGACCAGATGAATACCACACAGAGTTCTAGCTGCAGACAACTGTTGAGAGGAGACTGCACGAATCAGACCTTCATGGTCCGATAGCAGCTCGGAAACCACGGCTAAGGAGAGGCAACAATCGGAAGAGATTTCTTTTTGCTATTTAAATCATTTATTTAAAATGTAATATCAATTACCTTACCTAACCAGTTTCTTCTTCGTGTCATGTCAAGAAGAAACACTAGCTGGCAGAAGGGTACTTAACAAGGGCTAAAGTACGTGGTATCACATCGGTGCAGCACCGTATCGGTACTGTTGGTTTCATACTTAGGTTTCGGACTGTTTTAGCTACTAAATTGCACGTTACTATGGAAATTCGAACCCACCCTTTGGGGTATCGGAGCGGTTTCCTGCTTTGCCCGGTTAATAAGATATGTGTGTTTCTCTTGTGTTCTTTAGGGTTCTTCCACGTGCCTCGCTGCCTCTACATGTGTGAGCGTATCCTGGATGGTCTGCTGGCCAACACCAAGGACTGAGCTTTCCTATGAATGTTGAATTGATGGGATTGAATCTGATTTGTCTGTTCACTAAATCAAACAAGAATCATGCTATAAAACAAATTACACTCCTTTTCAAATATGTAGAGTTATTTTTTTTAATGTCATCACAGACATCCTGTCACTGAGCAGCTTATAACGTCTGTTGTGGAGCTTTATTCCTGCAGCATTACTGCATAAAACAGTCATTTTCTTTACATACTGTATCCTCTGGCTGCTAGTGGCTTTATGTTGACGTTAATCCTTGTGTTGTCTTCCCATCGATGATGCCACTTTTGATGATGCCAACATGTTTTTCTGGGACTAAAATTAAAATGTAACTATTTGTTTGTCTTTTCCCAACGTTTTTGTCACTTTTTCCAATGTTTTTATCCAATTTTTTTCTGTGCTTTTTGACATTTTTGAAGCTTTTTCAGACACTGTTTTCACTTTCTTTCACATTCTTTTATAATTTTTTTCCAACGCTATAAAATTTAATTGAACCAAATGTAATGATGTGAACTGATCGGGTTTTTTTTTTTTTTTTTACTTACTTACTTGGTTAACCCTCATGTTGTCCTTTGGTCAAATTTGACCCGTTTTCCACGTTTTTTATTATAGAAAATATGGGATGTTGAAATAAGCGCTGAAAACGTAAAAAAAAAACTAAAAAGAAGACCGACAAACTTTAGAAAAATGTCAATAAAAGAGCCCCAAAAACATTGAAAAAGCCATAAAAAACTTTGAAAAAAATCAACTTAAATAAGTGCTGAAAATGTAAAAAAAACAACAACTAACGACCACTGTTGGGAAAAGCAACAAAAACAATGACAAAACTGTCAAAAAACACTGAAAGAAGACCTAAAAACTTTAGAAAAACACAAAAAAAGCCCAAAAACATTGAAAAAGCCATAAAAACACTGGGGGAAAAAATCACCTGAAACAACAAAAGTTTTTCTTTTTCACGGTGGACGGGAAGACAACACGAGGGTTCAAAGAAACCCACATTTCTAATATAGAAACCTTTTGAAAATGGGTTAAATTTGACCCGAGGACGACAGGAGGGTTAAAGGAAGATACCATTCTTGGTCAAAAGAAGAAGGTTTTTCTTACTTTGCACCTGCCTGACATCACGTTATCTCCCGACACGTGGCTGAGGAAACATCCTGCCGTTGAGTTTGTGTTAACATTCGTTCTGTAATGAATTTTATAAGAATGCTCTGGGACTGAATGGTCCAAAATGACACCTGATGACACCTAATACTCAGACATTCACTCACCCTGACTTTGAATGGTAATTAAAAAGGAGAATTTAGGCCAATTTTTATGTTAATCTTGATTGCTATGAATATGCGAGTACTTTTGATTGAATCGGTGCAGGCAACACTGAGTAGCTGCAGCTACGTGTACAAGCTTCCACTGAGCTAAAACGGCAGGTAACGGGGCAAGTTTGAGAGCCTTTGTGCCTCTTAACCCTCGTGTTGTCTTCCCGTTAACCATGAACTTGTCCTTCCAGGTCAAAATTGAAAATGAACATTTTTTTTTGTGCTCTTCCGATGTTTTTGTTGCTTTTTCTGATTTTATTTCTCACTTTTTCCAGCTTTTGGTGCTTTTTTTTAAAAACCTGAGCTGGTTTAATAACAGGTTTTACACTTATTCTTGGAATTCATGGTCTACAAACCTCATTTATATCAAATTATACATAAGATTTTAGTTAAAAAGGCAGAAATTATGAATTATTTTGACTAATAGTTAAGAGCAGAGGATGTTGAGTGGATCAAAGATGGGTAGATGTCAAAGTTTAGTCCGGATACTGTTTTGAAACCATTAAAAATCATTAATTTTACCTGCAGCATGTTGTATGGAATCATCCATGTTATTTTTGGGCAATTTGGGTAAAAGAAATCCATATTTTGGATATAAAACACTTTGAAACGGGTCAATTTGACAACACAAGGGTTAACAGACACACAATGCAATTAATATGCTTGTACAACATGAACAGGGCCCTTACGTAACATCAAGATGCCTTTTCAACTCAGACATTGTTTTAATTCACCTACCCTGTGTTGTTCTTGCTGGTGGTTAGCTTTAACAGCTAGCTAGCTGCTAAAGCTAGCTAGCTGTTAGCTGCTAGAGCTAGCTGTTAGCTGCTAGAGCTAGCTGCTAGCTGCTAGAGCTAGTTGTTAGCTGCTAGAGCTAGTTGTTAGCTGCTAGAGCTAGCTGCTAGCTGCTAGAGCTAGCTGTTAGCTGCTAGAGCTAGCTGTTAGCTGCTAGAGCTAGCTGCTAGCTGCTAGAGCTAGCTGTTAGCTGCTAGAGCTAGCTGTTAGCTGCTAGAGCTAGCTGCTAGCTGCTAGAGCTAGTTGTTAGCTGCTAGAGCTAGTTGTTAGCTGCTAGCTGTTATTAAGTCAACAGTCCCAGCGCTGCCTGGAAGGAGACAGGCTTAAAACACCATGAAACACCTTAAATTAAATCATAATTAACTTATTAAAACATTAACACCAAAAAAACTAATGTTTTATATAAAAATGTGCCTTCTACATGCACTTCCTGTACCGTACGGAAGCCAATCAGAGACACAAGTAGTTAAATACTTATTAAATACTTCATATATTACTTTGAATGTATCTTTACATCCTTAATACTTATTATTAAATACTTCATATATTACTTTGAATGTATCTTTACATCCTTAATACTTATTATTAAATACTTCATATATTACTTTGAATGTATCTTTACATCCTTAATACTTATTATTAAATACGTCATATATTACTTTGAATGTATCTTTACATCCTTAATACTTATTATTAAATACTTCATATATTACTTTGAATGTATCTTTACATCCTTAATACTTATTATTAAATACTTCATATATTACTTTGAATGTATCTTTACATCCTTAATACTTATTATTAAATACTTCATATATTACTTTGAATGTATCTTCACGTCCTTAATACTTATTATTAAATACTTCATATATTACTTTGAATGTATCTTTACATCCTTAATACTTATTATTAAATACTTCATATATTACTTTGAATGTATCTTTACAGCCTTAATACTTATTATTAAATACTTCATATATTACTTTGAATGTATCTTTACAGCCTTAATACTTATTATTAAATACTTCATATATTACTTTGAATGTATCTTTACATTCTTAATACTTATTATTAAATACTTCATATATTACTTTGAATGTATCTTTACAGCCTTAATACTTATTATTAAATACTTCATATATTACTTTGAATGTATCTTTACATCCTTAATACTTATTATTAAATACTTCATATATTACTTTGAATGTATCTTTACAGCCTTAATACTTATTATTAAATACTTCATATATTACTTTGAATGTATCTTTACATCCTTAATACTTATTATTAAATACTTCATATATTACTTTGAATGTATCTTCACGTCCTTAATACTTATTATTAAATACTTCATATATTACTTTGAATGTATCTTTACATCCTTAATACTTATTATTAAATACTTCATATATTACTTTGAATGTATCTTTACAGCCTTAATACTTATTATTAAATACTTCATATATTACTTTGAATGTATCTTTACAGCCTTAATACTTATTATTAAATACTTCATATATTACTTTGAATGTATCTTTACATTCTTAATACTTATTATTAAATACTTCATATATTACTTTGAATGTATCTTTACAGCCTTAATACTTATTATTAAATACTTCATATATTACTTTGAATGTATCTTTACAGCTTTAATACTTATTATTAAATATCTTCATATATTACTTTGAATGTATCTTTACAGCCTTAATACTTATTATTAAATACTTCATAAATTACTTTGAATGTATCTTTACGCCTTAATACTTATTATTAAATACTTCATATATTACTTTGAATGTATCTTTACATTCTTAATACTTATTATTAAATACTTCATATATTACTTTAAATGTATATTTTTGTTCTGAATGTACTTCATTGAAAACAATATTAATTTCGTAATTTGCCATTTTAAAAGCAGAATTAGATTTTTTCTTTTCAATGGTCACAAATTAAGATTTCAGTTTTATAATAAAAAAAATAGATTTAATTTATTCTGTCTCATTTTATTAGCCAAACTTAACCCATTTATTGTATTACTTTTCTTTTCCTATGTCGTTATGTCTGTCATCATATTGATTTAAACATACTGATATTATATGGTTGTTTTAAGAGTTTTTAAGAGTTATTGTTGCAAGCTTGAATAAATGAATTTGATTGAATTGAAAATGAATAAATTGATTTGGAGTTTTAAAAATGTCCATCATAACAAGTAATTGTGCCAAAACTATTTCCTTCAGATCCCTGAAGATTATGAACTGTGAATTAAAAAAATCAAACATTGATCTGCAAGGATTACGTGTTTTCGTGGAAGAGCTGAAGAGCGAGAAATTACAGCGTTGGTCTCAATTTTAGAGAATAATTTCCCTTCGTTGTTTGTTTTGGACTTTATGAATGAATAAAAAAACCAGCTTGCATTAAAACATTGCACACAAACACACGTTTTTTGTCAAACTTGTTTTTCCTTTTAATTTATTCAACATTTTACCTTTTTTTGGTTTAACCCTCGTGTCGTCTTCCCATCAAAATTGAAATTCAACCCTTTTGTTGACTTTTTATCAATGTTGGTTAAAACTACAAACATTCAGGGGAAAAAAATCAACAAAAACTTCTTTTTTTTTTTTTTTTATGCTGAAAAGCTGACCCAAAAAAATCAGGAAACGTGATGTAAAAACATTGAAAACATTGGAAAAAGCCACAAAAATATTGTTAAAAAATTGACTAAAAAATAATCGAAAAAGTGACAAAAAATAGGAATTAAATTGACAAAAACCTTTATTTTCTTTTTTTTTAATGCTGAAAAGCTGACCCAAAAAAAATCAGGAAACGTGACGTAAAAACATCAAAAAACATTGGAAAAAGCCACAAAAATATTGTTAAAAAATTGACAAAAAAATCATCAAAAAAGTGACAAAAAATAGGAATAAAATTCACAAAAAACGTTGATAAAAGTGTAGAAATAGAACAACAACATGTTGAAATTTCAACCCAGAAAAACAAAGCTGCAGGTCGACGGGAAGACGACACGAGGGTTAAACCGTGAAACTTAACCCTTGTGTCGTCTTCCCGTCGAAATTGAAAATCAACCCTTTTGTTGACGCTTTTTATCGATGTTTTTAACTTTTTATGTTTTTGTCTCTTTTTTTCAACACTTTTGTTGCTTTTTGGCAATGTTTGTCACTTTTTTTGACGTTTTCAACACTACTTAACACTAACTTATTAATTGGTTACAGTTATTTTTGGAATTTATGGTCAATAAAGCTCATTTATCGGAAATTATACGTAATGATTGAGTTAGAAAAGCAGAAATTAGGAATTATTGAGACTAAAATTAAAGGAATGGATGTTGATGATAATCACAGACTGGAATATGTCAACTTTTACTCTCAATACTATTTCAAAAACACTTCAATTTGGTTTCAAATGCTATAAAATTTAATAAGACGCCCCAAAATTAATGAAAGTAAAGATTTGTACTTGGCAAAGAGCGTTGTGTGGAATCAATCATGTTATTTTGGGGATTAAAAAGAACATTGATATAGGAAAACGGGTCAATTTGACCCGAGGACAACAGGAGGGTTAAAAAAAGAAAAAGAGCCAAAATTATGAATTATTTTGCCTGATAGTTAACCCTTGTGTTGTCTTCACGTTTGGGATTCATGTGCTTTTCCAATGTTTTAGTCCTTTTTCTGATTTGTCACTTTTTAAAATGCTTTTGACACTAAAAAAAAAAAAAAACCTGACCTGGTTAAATAGGTTTTACACTTATTCTTGGAATTCATGGTCAACAAACCTCATTTATATCAAATTATACATACGTTTTTTAATTAAAAAGGCAGAAATTATGAATTATTTGGACTAATAGTTAAGATCAGAGCATGTTGAGTGGATCACAGATGGGTAGATGTCAAAGTTCAGTCCGGATACTGTTTTGAAACCATTAAAAAGATTTGAAAGTAGTCATTAATTTTACCAAGTGAATGTTAATTTGGGGCAATTTGGTTGAAAGAAATCCATATTTCTGATATAAAACACTTAGAAACGGGTCAAGTTGACCCAAGATCAACACAAGGGAAACCATTTGAAACCATTTAAACTTATTTAAATGTTTAAATGATACATACAAATGCTATGAAACTGAATAAAAGCAGCCCAAATTCAATGAAAGTAATCATTAAATTTACCAAAGATCATCCATGTATCCATGTTATTTTTGGGCATTTTAGTTTAAAGAAACTTCTGATTAAAAAACTTGGAAAACGGGTCAAATTTTACCCTGAGGACAACACAAGGGTTAAACAGCTTAATGTTGGAAGAATTTGGACCAGAAGCCAAAATAAAGTCTCTAAATCAGGTCTTCAACGTCTTTGAGACCGAGGACCCCTTAACTTAAAGAAAGATAGAATAAAGATACTACATTTATTGTATAAAATGAACTTGCATATTAAATTGGGCCCACAATAACGTGCAGGGCGACCTAAATCCTTCATATATACCTTTTTATGCGTAGAATAATAAGCTATTAAAATAGTATTTTAATAATAATTAGTAATTGTTGGCATGATTTTATAAATCATGTTTAAAAGTTAAACATACATGTGGGGAATCCTTTGGATGAACTGTATCTGGATGGCAACCTTACCTTACTTATAGTAACCTATGGTAACCTATAGTAACCTATAGGCCCTATAGTAACCTATAGTAACCTATAGTAACCTATGGTAACCCATAGGCCCTATAGTAACCTAAAGGCCCTATAGTAACCTGTTAGGCCCTATAGTAACCTGTTAGGCCATGTAGTAACCTATGGTAACCTATAGTAACCTATGGTAACCCATAGGCCCTATAGTAACCCATAGGCCCAATAGTAACCTATGGTAACCTATAGGCCCTATAGTAACCTATGGTAACCTATAGACCCTATTGTAACCTATAGGCCCTGTAGTAACCTCTAGGCCCTATACTAACCTCTAGGTCCTATCCTAACCTATAGGCCCTATACTAACCTATAGTAACCTATGGTAACCGATAGGCCCTATACTAACCTATAGTAACCTATAGGCCCTATAGTAACCCATAGGCCCTATACTAACCTATAGTAACCTATACTAACCTATAGTAACCCATAGGCCCTATACTAACCTATAGTAACCTATACTAACCTATAGTAACCTATAGGCACTATAGTAACCTATAGGCCCTATACTAACCTATGGTAACTGATGGTAACTTCTAGTAACCTTATCATCAGTGGTGATTTATCTTAATATGTTGGATTCATTTTAGGGATTCTTAATTTAATGAAAAACTTATTTAATTTGAAGGCCCCCCTGCATTGACTCTGAGGACCCCTAGGGGTCCTGGACCCCCTGTTGAAGATCCAGGCTCTAAATTATTTGAATTTGTGCAATTGTTTTGATTTAAATGTTTTTAAATCATATCTTAAAAGATATATTTTGTTACCCCACAGCAGGAAGCATTAACCATTTATTACTAAATGATTGACAGCGTTGAGTCAGGTTTGGACCTCCAGCGACCTGTAGACCTTTCCGGAGATTGTTGGGTCTAGGAGGTAACTTTCTGGATATTTGGGTCTAGGAGGTAAATTTTTGGATATTTGGGTCTAGGAGGAAACTTTCAGGATAATTGGGTCTAGGAGGTAGCTTTCTGGATCGGCAGCTCTTCCCCAGACACCACAGGTCCTGGAAGAGCCTCCTGAAGTGGTTCCTGAAGTTCACCCCGACGAAGGCGTACAACACCGGGTTCAGGCAGCAGTGCAGGTAGGCGACGGTCTGCGCGACCGTCTTAGCCGCCTGCAGGATGTCTGACTCTTCGCATGACTGCAGCTTGAACATGTTGGCGGTGTCGTAGAGCAGCGTGACGTTGTAGGGCAGGTGGCAGACGATGAAAACCGCCACCACGGCCAGCACCACACGCATCGCCTTGTGCCGCTGGAAGTTTCTGGCTTTACACAACGTGCCGATGACGGCGGTGTAGCAGCAGATCATGACGAGCAGCGGCAGGAAGAAGCCCAAGGCCAGCTGGGTGCTTGGGACCGCCATCTTGGTATTCAAAGCTGTGGTGTTGTCCGTGAACCTGAGCTCGCAGATGTACTGTGGAGGCCCGGAGGTCTGATCTCTCTCCTCCTCTTCCATGAAGGCGTCCATGATGTGGGACGGCTGGTACCAGCTGTAGAAGTAGAAGGTTGGGACGGACAGCAGTAAGGCGGAGGACCAGACGACGGCGCAGATGAGACGGCTGTACGGCAGCAAGCGCAGTCTAAAGCTGCGGCGGGCATGGACAATGGCAACGTAGCGGTCGGCGCTGACGCCGGCAAGCAGCAACATGCCGCTGTACAGGTTCACGCTGTAGGAGCCGCGCAGCAGCTTGCAGGCCACCGGCCCCATCGGCCACGCCCACAGCTGGTTGTAGACGATAAGAGGCAGCGAAACCACAAACAGCAGGTCAGCGATGGCCACGTTCAGCAGGAAGACGTCTGTCATGGACTTGGTACTCTTGTAGAAGGCATACGTGATGATCACCAGGCTGTTCCCTACAAAGCCCAGGAGGCAGATGATGATGTGAACGTAAGGTATGACCATCAGCTCAACGCTGTGCGTGTTCCGGTATAAACAAGGTTCTTCAATCACGTAGTCATAATAATCATAAGTGTCGTTGTAGTCGTCATTGTTGTCTAATTGGTAGAACATTTCCTCCTTTGAGTTGCCCATCTTCATCCACTGGAAACATCCACAGATCAGAGAGAGAACATCACAGTGAGGATTTCTGATGGAGTGATTCAGCACTTTAATATCAGTGTAATATTATAATAAAGATTAAAGATATTTTAATGCAGTAAAATTTATTTTTCTAATTTACTTAATGATTGTGCAGGTGAAATTAAAGACAACAGCCAGTCTTTAAGATAAGTTAGAGTAAACGACTGCTGGCTGTAGCTTCATAGTATGCAGACATGATAGAGCGTAACAGAGGAAAAGGAGTTGACTAAATGACACAATGTCAATCTGGCGTTACAAGGTTCAGCTATTAAAGTTTCGCTAAGAGTTTTGATGATCTGGGTCTCTAATGATCTGGGTCTCAGAAACCAGTACCTCAGAAATATAAGTCCTGAAGCTTTGAAAATGTACACATTTGCATTTTAAAACATAAAATCAATCACGCACCTTTGAGGAAGCCAGCGAAGAAATGCGAGGCAGTGATTATATGTCGACAGCTGGTCGAACTGGTTTACAGCTTAGAGGAAGCAGTTCTTTGGCAGCTGAGCTGCATTTAAGACAAACTGAAACTTGAAACTTGAATCATGTTTCAACTTTCAAAAGTGCTCCATTGACCAAAAGCAACTCGGCTTGACGGAGCGACTTTGTGGGAACGAACAACTTGGAGGGAGCTATTTTATGTGTGTGTCTCCCGACTGAGATGCAGAAGGTCTGCAGTCATACAGAAGTCCATTAAACCAATGCAGAACTTTAAATTAACCCTGTTAACTTTTTGTCTGGTGGATAGCCATCAGTTAGCAAGACCGTCAACTTGGTGAGCGATCGCAGAAGGATAGATAGATATTAGTATTATGTTGCCATCCAGCTTAGCTTGTTGTTGCCAGAGAGTTGGCGCTAGTTTAACCCCCTTTCCAACAGCCCATTATTTGGGTAGGTGCTAGATCACACGAGGGGTCCATTGAATAAATGAATCACCGAATCCAAAATGCACCAGACATTGGTTAATACTGCCCCAAAAACGCGTCTAAAACAAGTTCACTGAGTTAGAGCTCCCATGACTGATCGCTTAACTGCCCATGAAGTAGTTTTGATGCGTAAGCTTCAAATGACATGCATTCCTAACGTTTGATAAAGGCAAACCTGGTATTGTTTGTCTACACAGTTTGGATTAAAAAAACTGCAGTACAAACAAAAGCCATGTTTCCAACCAATTTCAATTTCCAAAAGAAGAAAACACAAATCAGAAGTGTTTCCATCAAGTGGTTCAGAGCGAATAAACTAGACTTCGCGAAGTTGACGTTACGCATGGTTGTAGATCGCAAACCGGCTTGCTAAATCAAAGAGTTGAGAAGCTGAAGGGAGAGAGGAAGCATTGTACGAGTTGGCCACCCGTGCAGAAGACAGGGTTGTGGCGGAGACATTTGGTGTCAGCGAGACAACCGTTCACAGCTGTATGTACGCAGTGTGCAGGGCCGTACCATTCAAGCTGTTGAACCAGTTCGTCAATTTACCCAATGTGGAGGCACAGGATATATATATATAGTGTGTGTGTGTACACATCGCAACTCCACTACACACCCTTTGTGCCACAAGTACACTGGATGGGACCCGTATCCCGATCTTTCCCCCATCCAATGGTACCGGGGCTATAGTCATGTGACTTATATGTTCACTACATCACAACTTGTTCTTCAAAGCTGGTTCCATCTCCCATTTTGCACATTAACTCTTTTTCTAAAAAAGGCAAAAACCACCTCAAGCGATCAAATTTTGCTGTTTCCATCAACATTTTCCAATGCGATACTTCAACATGCGCATAAAAATAAAAATCACCTTTTGTCATACACAGAGAAGGAAATCCACAATGCATTTCTTATAAATAAATAAAAACCAAACAAATTCAAATGGAAACATTGAAAAAAATAATAATCTAAAGATGACACAGTTCTGCAAAATGAACTCATCATATCCTTTTTGATAAGCCTCACAAACTGCAGTAGGTCACATTAGCGATATCGTCCTTTACATACAGTATGTGACATGATTAAACTGTTTGATGCTGATGTGGGACACAAAGCTCTTACATCAGGGATTGAGATAAACTGCCCTACTGGGGAGCTGCAGCGACACATGCACACACTCCTGCATATAAACACCAACACAGACATACTTTCTATTTCTTCATTGTTACTACTGAATATCTATCTTCAGTGTTGTGTAGGTATGTCTACATTCCCTCCTGTCATGTTGAGTTTTTTGAGTGGTTGATTGGGAAAAACAGGCTCCCAGGGAAAGCACCTGGCTTTAATGTTGGAACTATAACTTCTGTGTCCATTACGTGATGCCGTCTGGGCCAAAACGACTTTATTACACAGACATGGCGAAAGAGACGTCTTTAAATCAGTGGCTGCATTTTTTTTAAGCTTTACAACGCAGGCAAAATGACTCGTTCCACCATCATAATTTGATCCATCCGGTCCGATATAATTTGGAAAGTCAAGAAGAGACGTCAACTAAATAATTTAATCCCCATTGAAGTTAGTGGAGTGCTAAACCGGAAGTAGACAAAGATCATCCGGGTCATTTTATATGCTGAACAATTTGGCTTCATACTCCACTGAGAAACTATCAGAGGAATGAACAGGGCTCCGCCTTAACCACTGTATCCAGGTCGTCTCATGGATCCATGAAAAACATCCAAATAATATGATTATGTCAGTGTCATATCTCTTCAAACTGATGCGTTCCTTCCTGTAACTCGTTGGGGATCAGGACGTCATTTAATGCCACTCAGTCTGGACGTGTGAGGGACGGGTCACAGACAAGGACTAATCACAGAGTCCTTGTACCATATTGGTGATGCATGTTGATATCTTTAGTCCAAAAGCACAACCAGGAGTACATCAGAGATAAATCTGTGCTTGAACAAGTTCAAACATCAGAACCCATCACACAGCTCCTGTACGTGCAGAGCGTGTTGCTCTTTATCTTTTTAGGGCTCCAAGTAACGATTATTTATAACAATTCTTTTCGTGATTGACACATTCTTGACTTGCAAAATGACATTTTACACTGACAAACATCACATGGCTCAATTCAAGTGAGATGAAATGATTATCTCTCCCATTCACTACCTTACACAGCTGCACAATATAAAGTTTTTGTTTAATGTCATTGCAATATCAACTGGCAATAAACTTATTGCTTATTGGAAACATATATATATACATACACATATATATACATATATATAGACATACACATACACATATATACACATATATATACATATATATAGACATATACACATATATATATATATATATATATATACACATATATACACATATATATAGACATATACACATATATATATATATATATATATATATACACATACATATATATAGACATACACATATATATATATATATACATACATATATATAGACATACACATATATATATATACATACATATATATAGACATACACATATATATATATATATACACATACATATATATAGACATATACACATACATATATATAGACATACACATATATATATACACATACATATATATAGACATACACATATATATATATATACACATACATATATATAGACATATACACATACATATATATAGACATACACATATATATATATACACATACATATATATAGACATACACATATATATATATACACATACATATATATAGACATACACATATATATATATACACATACATATATATAGACATATACACATACATATATATAGACATACACATATATATATATACACATACATATATATAGACATATACATATATATATATATACACACATACATATATATAGACATACACATATATATATATATATACATACATATATATATAGACATACATATATATATAGACATACACATATATATATAGACATACACATATATATATAGACATACACATATATATATAGACATACACATATATATATATATACACACATACATATATATAGACATACACATATATATATATATATATACATACATATATATATAGACATACATATATATATAGACATACACATATATATATAGACATACACATATATATATAGACATACACATATATATATAGACATACACACATATATATATAGACATACACATATATAGACATACACATATATAGACATACACATATATAGACATACACATATATATATATATATATATATATATATATATATATATATTATATATATATATATATAACCTATACATATATATACACACTGTATATACACAATTCTTTTGTGCCAAGGGTGTACGGATAACTGGATGGGACCCGTATCCCAATCCTTCCCCCTTCCAATGGTACCGGGACTATAGTCATGTGACTTATATGTTTGCTGTTTCCATCTCCCATTTTGCACATTAACTCTTTTTCTAAAAAGGCAAAAACCACCTCAAGCGATCGGAATTTGCTGTTTCCATCAACATTTTCCAATGCGATACTTCAACATGCGCATAAAAATAAAAGAAAATAAAAAAAATCACCTTTTGTCATACACAGAGAAGGAAATCCACAATGTATTTCTTATGTATAAATAAAAAACCAACAGAATCACAGTAAACATTTAAAAAAACAAAAAACTCATCATATCCTTTTTGATAAGCCTCACAAACTGCAGTAGGTCACATTAGCGATATCGTCCTTTACATACAGTATGTGACATGATTAAACTGTTTGATGCTGATGTGGGACACAAAGCTCTTACATCAGGGATTGAGATAAACTGCCCTACTGGGGATTAGACAGATAGTCTAGCTAGCTGTCTGGATTCACCCTGCAGAGATCTGAGGACCAGGTAACCAGAGTCCTCAGAAATCCACCGGAGGTTAGAACGCCAACACGGAGACAGAGGAAGTAAAAGGACATCCGAGTGAAATCAGGGGCATCCGGCGGAGTTGTTCCACTTTCATTTAGTGTGGACTTTACACCCTAAATTTTACAGATAACTTACACACAGTTCAACAGTTACATCAACCCTGTTCTTCCAGATATACCGACAAACACGGCACATTTACACATTCACTTCAATACAAAGAGCTTCTGTCTCAAGCATTGACACTTTAAAATCATAGGAGCAAATTCATTAAAATTCCAATAAAATAATAAATAAGAATTGTTTTAGTGACACATTTAAGAGGTTTAGCTCATTCCTCCAGTGTTTCAGGGATGGTTTAGTCTTTAAATATCTACATTTATGTATGAAACATTTCCCTAATATATACAGTATGGCACTAAACAAAGTTCTTGTTTTCAACATAAAAACACGAAACTTTAAAGTCTTCGCAGTCGATGATAGCTAGCTCGCTTTGCAAATCTCTCAATGAACACAGTCAATGAAAAACCTCCCATCAAGGTGCTCTTGAGCAAGGCACCAAACCCCCAACTGCTCGGGGCACCTTTCCATTGGCAGCCCCCCACTCTGACATCTCTCCATTAGTGCATGTATAGCTACCGAGCATGTGTGTGTAATTCAGGCCTGTGTGTAATAACAAGAGTGTTAATTGAAATTTTGTCTTGTGTGGGATTAATAAAGTATACATTATTATTATTATTATTATTATTATTATTATGGACTTCTCGAGCCATATTTACTACGGCCACTAGAGAGCAACAGCAGAAGTCGTCTCCCCCGCCACAGTGATTTGTAAGCGTTTACGAAGTCACAGACAAACAAAGTGGTTTGATAGGAAGAAATTACATCACAAAACACTTTGTTCAGCTACAAACCACGTAGATTAGATTACATTAACACGTACTGTATATACAGTTAACTGTATCAGTGTGAAGTGCATCGTGTCTGCCAATTGACTGAGAAGTGTCTTTCTGTGCATCACGGTCACATTTTTGTGAACATAACTTGCCCCAAAATGGTATCCTTGAATAGCAATTTAGGGGTATTGACTTGAACTCATGAACAGGTGGCATTCACCAGGTTCAGACAAGCAATTTACAACAAGTTTTTGTATCTGAGAGCATTTGCAGAGCTTCATGGAACAAAATTTTGAATTAAAGAAGAATATAAATTAAGAATTTAAAAATATTCATGTTTGAAGCCCAATATTTTCAACCATTGGTGATGAACTGTAAAATTAAGCTTTCACTTCCATTTTATTTTGTGTTATAGATGTCTGGCAGAAGTTATCCAATCAGCAGATAAAAGAAAGGCCGAAAGAAGTGACAAACTGTTGAATAAATGACTGTTTACGAGAGATCGCAGTCAGTAATCGTCTGTGTTTAACCTTAACTGTGTACCCAAACACATCACAATCACAATTACACTTGTTGCGCTGTCATATCCACTCTGTTGTGCAACAATAAGGGGATCAGGAGGAGAAAATGACTCAACTCATAGATACTGTGCACGTCTAACGAGAGTAGCTGCTGCCATAGACTCAAGTCAAACATTCAGACTCCCTCATCCAAAAAGTCCTCCAAATCATATGTTATGACCTAAAAAAAAATCACGGATGAGCCCCCAAAAACTGTTACGACCCAAAGTAGTCTAGGGGTGGTTTATTGGTTTAGTGGTTTACGAGGCAACTTGAAATAATCTTCAAAAGTAAAACGAAAATAGGCACCACAAGTTTGATTCAGACCAGGTCTCAGACCTGAGGCGTTTCTCAATGCCAAGTAAGCAAAGAACGGACTTGTGTTCTTGGGGGGACCGGTCTTGCTGGTTGTACCTGGAAGAATGAACTCGCAAGTTCAGAAGCACACAAAACGCTTTTGACAGTTTTTGAGACGAAGCGTTCTGTTATTGCGCAACACCCCCAGCACAGAGAGGCTGGTCCAACACCCCCAGCACAGAGAGGCTGGTCCAACACCCCCAGCACAGAGAGGCTGGCCCAACACCCCAGCACAGAGAGGCTAACACAGAGAGGCTGGCCCAACACCCCCAGCACAGAGAGGCTGGCCCAACACCCCAGCACAGAGGGCTGGCCCAACACCCCCAGCACAGAGGCTGGCCCAACACCCCAGCACAGAGGCGCTGGCCCAACACCCCAGCACAGAGCTGGCCCAACACCCCAGCACAGAGGCTGGCCCACAGCACAGAGGCTGGCCCAACACCCCAGCACAGAGGGCTGGCCCAACACCCCAGCACAGAGGGCTGGCCCAACAGCACCAGCACAGAGGAGGCTGGCCCAACACCCCAGCACAGAGGGCTGGCCCAACACCCCAGCACAGAGGGCTGGCAACACCCCCAGCACAGAGGCTGGCCCAACACCCCCAGCACAGAGGGCTGGCCCAACACCCCAGCACAGAGAGGCTGGCCCAACACCCCAGCACAGAGCTGGCCCAACACCCCCAGCACAGAGCGCTGGCCCAACACCCCCAGCACAGAGGCTGGCCCAACACCCCAGCACAGGGGCTGGCCCAACACCCCAGCACAGAGGCGCTGGCCCAACACCCCCAGCACAGAGGGCGCTGGCCCAACAACCCCAGCACAGGGGGCGCTGGCCCAACACCACCAGCACAGAGGGCGCTGGCCCAACACCCCCAGCACAGAGGGCGCTGGCCCAACACCACCAGCCCAGGGGGCGCTGGCCCAACACCCCAGCACAGAGGCGCTGGCCCAACACCCCAGCACAGAGGCTGGCCCAACACCCCCAGCACAGAGGCTGGCCCAACACCCCAGCACAGAGAGGCCCAACACCCCAGCACAGAGAGGCTGGCCCAACACCCCAGCACAGAGAGGCTGGCCCAACACCCCAGCACAGAGGCTGGCCCAACACCCCAGCACAGAGAGGCTGGCCCAACACCCCAGCACAGAGAGGCTGGCCAACACCCCAGCACAGAGGCTGGCCCAACACCCCAGCACAGAGGCTGGCCCAACACCCCAGCACAGAGAGCTGGCCCAACACCCCCAGCACAGAGGGCGCTGGCCCAACACCCCCAGCACAGAGGTCGCTGACCCAACAACCCCAGCACAGGGGGGGCTGGCCCAACACCCCCAGCACAGGGGGCGCTGGCCCAACACCCCCAGCACAGAGGTCGCTGACCCAACAACCCCAGCACAGGGGGCGCTGGCCCAACACCCCCAGCACAGAGGGCGCTGGCCCAACACCACCAGCCCAGGGGGCGCTGGCCCAACACCCCCAGCACAGGGGGCGCTGGCCCAACACCACCAGCCCAGGGCGCTGGCCCAACACCACCAGCACAGAGGGCGCTGGCCCAACACCACCAGCCCAGGGGGCGCTGGCCCAACACCACCAGCACAGAGGGCGCTGGCCCAACACCACCAGCCCAGGGGGCGCTGGCCCAACACCCCCAGCACAGAGAGGCTGGCCCAACACCCTCAGCACAGGGGGCGCTGGCCCAACACCCCCAGCACAGAGAGGCTGGCCCAACACCCCCAGCACAGGGGGCGCTGGCCCTAGTTTCCCCAGTTGTCCCCCGATAAAAACAATTACAACAATACACAGAAACGCTGAATGTAATAAATGAATTACAGAATAACAACGGTAAAAATTGTTAGAAATATCTTACAGTTGTGAACCTGGCTTATCTCTGCCATTGTTGCTGCTGCAGTGGTCTGTCTAAATTGGGGGCAGGGGGGGGGCAGGAGGTCTGTGAGCTGACTGACTGGCTCGCGAGAGTCATTCTCCCCATAGGGGATTGTGGAGCTTTCCAACTCCGAAGGCTTTTTTAATTCACCATCAATTTTCATTAAACTGCCGATATTCAAAATCTACACCGTTGATTTCTCGCCTTAAAAATGAAATTATTGATTTAATAATAGATGTAAATTGTGAAAAACTTTCCACTTCTGTCGTATCTGTGTACCGGAAACCATCCGCGCTTTACACCCAAATTGAATTCTGGGATACCGGCCCTGCCAAGTTCACACAAGTTACCATCCGATGTATCCTCGGTAAAATGGGCGTCGAGAACACATCCGGGAATTTTAACTGTTCTTGGCAAAATGCTAACTTGTGTATTGGGTCAGTACTTTGGCGACCGAACATGACGTTTCACAAGACCACAGAAGAACACAGAAGACCACAGAAGACCACAGAAGACCACAGAAGACCACAGAAGACCACAGAAGACCACAGACTGCGAAACGCCCCAGGTCCCAGCACCTCTCTATGCCAGCTTCCACAGAAGCCTCTTCTGCACCCGGCCATGCTGCCCTCTCTTAAGCTGCCAAGCACTGATCAGCTGATCAGCCTCAGCTGCTGGCCTGTCATCAGCAGCACACACCTGCAGAGAATCACACACACTGCAGAGAATCACACACCTGCAAAGAATACACATAACACAACACGGCAGTGACACCGTTATAATCAGGAGAGACACGTTTGCAGATATGCATATATCTTCTGGGTGAAAGTCCTGTGTTTACATGGAAATTTGCTGCACTTATACTTCGGCACCTTGTTTCTTATGACTTTGCTTCGTCATCACTGCAACGGCCACCACTGGAAACGTAAATATAGAATTATTTTAAAGTTTCATTGTCATATATACGTTAAGGAAACATGCACTTCTTCCTTTGCTGTCCACAGAATGCCAAACAATGTAAAATCTACAATATATACTACAAATATAAAAAAATAAAACAATTTTACAAAAATAAAACATAAGGCAGCATATGAAAAATGAAGCAACAGTGCAAACTGGAAACATGTTAACGGTCGAGTACAGTTATGAGGTAGTGAGGGGGATCGCTCCAGATACTCATGAAATATTCTATTCATGTAACACAAACACTAATCAGTCAAGTTGTTGCTCTATTGTTCATATATTCTCTAATAATAAAGAGTCCAAGGGGCACCTAGGCCATAATCATATCTCCATATTCTCCATAGAAAGCAAGTCCTCAACTTCTTTTAAGCAGCTACAGTGGCTTGAATAAGTTTACACACCCATGCTGAAGTTGATTAAAAAGAGGAACAAAAATTATCTTTTGGAAGTAGATCTTAATGCCTTAATTAAAAAAATTTAGGAAAATCCAACCTTTTAAGGACACCAATTTTCTTTGTGAATGAATAATGTATTGTAAAGAAATAAATGTTCTTCCTTAAAATACAGGGGGCATAATACACACCCCCTATGTTAAAATACAGGGGCATAAGTATACACCCCTATGTTAAAATACAGGGGCATAAGTATACACCCCTATGTTAAAATACAGGGGCATAAGTATACACCCCTATGTTAAAATACAGGGGCATAAATATACACCCCCTATGTTAAAATACAGGGGCATAAGTATACACCCCCTATGTTAAAATACAGGGGCATAAATATACACCCCTATGTTAAAATACAGGGGCATAAGTATACACCCCCTATGTTAAAATACAGGGGCATAAGTATACACCCCCCTATGTTAAAATACAGGGGCATAAGTATACACCCCTTTTGTTAAAATACAGGGGCATAAGTATACACCCCCCTATGTTAAAATACAGGGGCATAAGTATACACCCCCCTATGTTAAAATACAGGGGCATAAGTATACACCCCTATGTTAAAATACAGGGGCATAAGTACACACCCCTATGTTAAAATACAGGGGCATAAGTATACACCCCCTATGTTAAAATACAGGGGCATAAGTATACACCCCCCTATGTTAAAATACAGGGGCATAAGTATACACCCCCTATGTTAAAATACAGGGGCATAAGTATACACCCCCTATGTTAAAATACAGGGGCATAAGTATACACCCCTATGTTAAAATACAGGGGCATAAGTATACACCCCTATGTTAAAATACAGGGGCATAAGTATACACCCCCTATGTTAAAATACAGGGGCATAAGTATACACCCCTATGTTAAAATACAGGGGCATAAGTATACACCCCCTATGTTAAAATACAGGGGCATAAGTATACACCCCCTATGTTAAAATACAGGGGGCATAAGTATACACCCCCTATGTTAAAATACAGGGGGCATAAGCTGTGCATCAGAGTGTAGATGTGTGTGAGTGTGTATCTGATGAGCAGGTGGCACCTTGTACGGCAGCCTCGGCCACAGTGTATGAATGTGTGTGATGGTGAATGGTTCCTGTATGATTTTACATCATACAGGATGGATGTACATCATACATCCATCCTGTATGATGTAAAAGCACTTTGAGTAGTCGTTAAGACTAGAAAAGCGCTGTATAAATACAGCACATTTACATTTAAAGGAAATAACTGTAGATATTATATAGAGAGCAGCCATGCCAGCACAGTCCCGATGCATTTGAGTCCATTTCTTTAATGTGGTTATTTCTACTTTTTGACTTCCACCCAGTGTGCACTCATCTCGTCATATGTGAACATGTCGTTTTCTTTGGTTACAATTAGTAAATTACATTATAATTATTGTTATTATTATTTTTTTTTACAGTTTTCAACAATGATCCACAAATAAAATGTGAAGAATGCAGCTGATAGTTTGTGTGCTGGGGGAGGAGATGTGTCGTGGACAGTTCAAGGTGCCAGTGTGTTCCTCTTATTGTGTGATGGCGGACGCTGCCAGCTGTGGATGCTTTCAGATGATGAGAGGCTGAGTGCTAGCTGATAGCTGGACAGTTTGTCTTTGTGTTTGCAGGTGCTCAGCTGCTGATAGCAGCCAAAACTTCAGCAACCTTGACAGAGAGAAACACCCCCCCCCCAGCACTGTTATCCCCACTGTTGACTTCACTAGAAATGTGTGTGGAAACCCGTTGCCTTAACTCTCATGTTGTCTTTGGGTCAAATTGACCCGTTTTTCTATAGTAATGTTCTTTTTAATTACCAAAAATAACATGATTGATTCCACACAACGCTCTTTGGCAAGTACAAATCTCTACTTTCATTAATTTTGGGGCGTCTTATTCAATTGTAGTCGATACTGCGGTGGTCAGGTGGGGGTGAGTTACAGAGCTGGGGAGCAGAGCGGCTGAAGGCTCTGGTCCCCATGGTGACAAGTCGAGCTGGGGGTACATAGAAGAGGAGGAGGATCTGAGGGAGCGGGAGGGGACGGTGATGTGAAGGAGGTCAGATAGATATGGAGGAGCAAGGTTATGGATGCTTTGAAAGTATGCAGAAGGATTTTAAATTGTATTCTGAATTGAACTGGAAGCCGATGGAGGACGGGGAGGACGGGGGAGGACGATGGAGGACGGGGGAAGCCGATGGAGGACGGGGGAGGGTGAGAATGCGTCTGAGTTGTCACAAGTTCAATCCAATGCTGATATTGCAGGAGAGTGGTTCTGTGTTTTTGCAGCTCACAATTAACATTTACCTTTCTGTGGGTTGTTTTTTTCATTTAGTTCAACTTGTATGTGTTTAATAGAGAAATATGCCTGGCTGCCCCGCCCTAATAAAGAAATATTTTGGTTAACTTTGAGTGATTATTCCCATTTGCAGCCGCATACAAATCTCAACAGCCACAGAATGGATTTGGTTTAATAGAACGGTTTAGGAATCATTCAGTGGTTTACTGTAGCACATTTCATTAGTTAGTATAATTTATTCGGGTTGCCTAGATATTCAGAAGACAAGTCCCAGATATCCCAGCTGGTATTTCACCATTAGCAGCAGAACTGATCATTGCAAACTGTGTTGATGATGGACATAAACCGTGTTCTTTTGCCCAAATAATACAAATAATATCAAAAATGTCATTGGGATTTGGGAACGCATATTTGAAGTATATCGATGCATTACTTACTAAATAAATAAATAAAAACAGCTATTTCCCGGGAGTCCCGGGAAAATGGGTCGTATTTTTGCTGGATCTGATTAATCTAATTTTCGGGAAAAATATGAAACGCTACTCACCGTCGCCCATTAATGTTTGACAATGGACAGCGTGTCGGCCATGAACCTTTACATAGTCGGTATCGGTCTTGAAAAACCAGTATCAGTCGATCCCTAATATAGACTAGTGTCCCGGGAAAAACACAAGACTTTCACCCTCCCCACCCGAGAGGTTTTCAAAGGTGCCGTAGGTAGGATTGTGAAGATCCAGGACTTCTGCTAAAGCCCTAATGGTCTCCTAAGCCCCCCCCCATCGAGGGAGAATGAATGCGTGCGATTGACACTCAGTTAGACTGTAGGTGGTGCCAGAGGAGCCACATTTCTTTTTTAAATTCAATTTTCAATTCAATTTCAATTCAATTTTATTTATAGTATCAATTCATAACAAGAGTTATCTCGAGACACTTTACAGATAGAGCAGGTCTAGACCAGATAGAGCAGGTCTAGACCAGATAGAGTAGGTCTAGACCAGATAGAGCAGGTCTAGACCACACTCCATAATTTACAAGGACCCAACAGTTCTAGTAGTTCCCTCCAGAGCAAGCAACAGTGCGACAATGGCGAGGAAAAACTTCCTTTTAGGAAGAAACCTCGGACAGACCCAGACCCAGACCCAGACCCAGGCTCTTGGTAGGCGGTGTCTGACGGGCCGGTTGGGGTTAGAATGAAAAATGACCTGCCTAAGGTAGTGTACTCGAACATAGGGTCAGTTTCAGCAAATATGACAGAAAGTTGTGGAAGTCCTACCTACTGCATCTTCAAACCAAACCACTCTCTGTTTTCACAGCTAAACCTTTTGGTGCCACAGCGTGACGTTCACTGGGCAAACCCCAACAGCCACGGCCTCTGAAACGACCGGCAGCTGAATTTCACAAGAGCAGCCGCCTCATTTCGTACGATGTCATACAAACTTGATCTTAAAAATGTGTTTTGTTTCAAGAGATAGAGATGACTTGTGCCTAGGTCTAAAGCTAGGCACAAGTCATCTCTAGTCATCTCTTAACCCTTGTGTTGTCTTCCCGTCAACCATGAAAAAAAAATCATTCCTTTTTTCAACATTATTATTGCTTTTTCTGACATTTTTGTAACTTTTCAATGTTCTGGGTGCTTTTCTTGATGTTTTTTCCAACGTTTTTTGATATTTTCAATGTTGACATTTTTAGTGCTTATTTCAACGGCCCATTTTTTGTGACAAAAAAAAGAAGAATTGACTGAAAATGGGTCAATTTGACCCAAGGACAACATGAGGGTTAAATTATTTTCCATTTGTTTGGCATGACCTCCAGGGCCACGTTCAGCCCAGACACCGCTGCACACTGTTCTGAAGAAACGTGTCGTTCAACCAGGAAACCGTAGCAACACGGTACACACTGTTTTTGGATCGAACATGCCCTTGGACTACATTTAAAATAATAAAACTTAAATTCTCACTTCCACACTGACTTTCACTTCCACAGCGACTCTGCCGCTCATTTTGATTGTCATGTTGCACAGAAGGGAACGTAACAATGTGTATGTTCGTTTAACAAAGTGCTCAAAGAGGTATATTTGTACATATGGTAAGAACTGCTGGAAACAATTGATACACAAAATCCCTAAAACTGCTGACATACTCTGCAGAAGAAAGTTGCATTGTTCCTTCAACAGGGATTTCTTAAAGATTTCGTGTAAGCAATCTGTCAAACTGTTACCAGTTAACACTTACCTGTTGGGGCTGACATCAACAGCCACCTCATGGCCATGAGAATTAAATGGGAGTGGGGGCTTTATTAGAATAGCTCCGCATGGGAAAGGATGGGAGTGAATAACCCTATCTGGCCGTGACGCAAGCAGCCACAAGGAGAAAGCTCTCCCCTACTGCCTTATCACGCTGGTGGTGAACAGCTGTTACTATGTTGTGAAGCCAAAAGGCCAGAAACACCTTCCTGCCTGAGAAGAGACTTGAGACAGGTTTGAACCGGATTATACCCAGAGGTGGAAAAGTCTTTATTGTCATTGCACAATGTTGAGTATTAAAAAGAGCAAGGTTAGAAAATTATGCATACCTCTGTCCCCCATTCCCCCTCATTACCACTGACTGTAAAGAATTCATGAGGTCAATTCTGGCATTTAACATGTGGAAAGGAGCTTTCCTGCTCCACACCTGGAGGAGGCCGCTTGTCTCCTACCCCCTAGAGTCCTAGTCTAGGCTAAGACAATTCAATGTTGATTCAACTGTATTGGTGTTAGAATTTCACATTTACACGACAGAGCCTTTTGTTCTGTCACCCAAAACCACTCCCAAAGGGGCAGAGTTTAGCGGCATGTTTACTCTCATTGGACAGCAAAGGTGCGCTCGGCATGTTGTCATGACAACAACGGACCAATGAGAATGGATTTGAATGCACCAGGTGAAAAGGAACAGCCCCCAGGTGCACGGCATAAATGAGTGCAATTTATGGATATTCGAGGCTGTTTTTCACGTGACTCCGTCAGGGGGAGCGTGGAGCAGTCCGCTGTCAGCTGCAGTGTTGTCATGTTTCATGTTGTCCTTGTCTTTGTTATTGTGTTTGTCTTTGTCTCATCATCCTCATCATTCTGTTGCATTAAACCTTTTTCTTAATTCTCAATTTGACCCTCGAGCCTCCTTCCTCAGAGATCCAACAGAACACGACGTTAGTCTGTTAAAATTCTAACAACAACACAATCAATTGCAGTCCTTTCAGTGCCAAACATCAGCAAAAGTGCAAAGCAGGTGAAGAAAAAAATATAAGAGCCTCTAAAAGTCACAATAAAAAAGACGTAGCTTAAGTATAAATACAAACAGACATATCACACAAACAAGACATTCACTGCACAGTGTTTCCTTTCAAGTAGCCTTATGTGCAGTTATGGCTTTTGGATGAAAACTGTTTTTAAGATTGTTTTACTTGTCCTGAAATGTCAAACAGGGAGAGTCCAGGATGAGAAGGATCATTTTGTCAAAGTCGGGTAGAAAATGATATCCTGCGGTCCTTTCTACCTATTTATTTAATACATTATGAAGAAACACTATGATTTCTATAGTCTTCCTATTATTCAAATTATTAGAAATGCTGTATTGTTTTGTAAATAATCAATGCAAGTCCATATTTCTCTTCACCTGTATACGTGAGCTTCTGAGCTGTGTTTTTTAACTTTGGATAGAGCTAGGCAAGTTGTTATGAGACTGTTTTGCCACTCCTTCAAGTCTATATGCTAAGCTAGGTCAAGCACGCTCTAGTCGGGCTCAACGGATGCACATTGCTGGGATTCAGCCTGACATTCAGCATGTTATCTCCGCTATCGGGGCTTAAGGCCGCCCAGGTTGTGATTGGTCAGGACAAGCCAGAGCTTTTTTTACCTCTTTTACTAGAAAAGCCAGGCGATGTAGCCAAACCATACTGCAGCGCTGACTCCAGCTCTGCTTAAAAAGAGCCCCCGCCCCACAAGCGTCAGGCAAAACACCTACAGGCCTTCCTGGGTGTGCTGGTTAGCATTTAAGTCCCGCCCCCACCGGAGGGGAAAACAACTCTCTGCTCTCCATTGGCTATGTATTGCGCGTGTCACTGCCCGATGTGAGGCGAGTGCAGATTAGAGTCGCGCATGCGTCACTTTGCGACAAGTAGCATATAAGATGCTAACGAGAGACTTCTGTAATGTCAACACAGTAAAAATGGAGCTACTTAACCAAGTTGGTTCACTGCTGGCTACAAGTTAGCATCAAACACAACAAAGGCTGTCAGTTGAATGGTGTTTTGAGCTAACGTTAGCAACCAAAAAATCATAGATAGCTACAACGTTTTTGAAATGATGATTATTATTATTACTCGCCTCACGTTGGGCGGTGACAGCGTGACTGTTCCTCCTCGTCAATTCTGTCTGCTAGCACAAACAACAAAAAGCATACAAGATGCTGTGCGTTGATATGCAATACCAACAATGTAAAGAACCAGAAAACTTTGCTTTTATGAAGACAAAAGTGGATACAGATGTAAGGAATCAATCAGCAGGAAGAACGGGAAGAAACTAAGCTAACGTTAGGCCCAACGTTACGTTTGCAGCAAGCATTTTGTTACCAAATCAAATGTCATTTTTAGGCTATCTACGTATATATCTGTAAGTTAAGCTAAAGCACTTTGACAGGTTACAACTTGTGTTAAAGTGGAATGGGGATAAATCAAAAAGCTACATTATTATGTTTGAAAATGCCTCAGCTTGCTAACACATACAGTAGCTAACATAAGCTAACTAGCAGCTAACTTGTTAGAGTCAGAATTAGCTTTATTGGCTACGTTTGCATAAACAAACAAGGAATTTGACTCTGGTTAACCTTTAATCTTGTCCTCTCTGGTAGACAATGGGTAATAAAATAATCCTTTGACATGTTTAAATCTGATGTTTTTAGCTATCTACAGGTGCTTTGTTAGCATTTCATCCCTTAGCTGCACGTTGTGGCGCTGATAGTTTTCCCCATGGTTAGCGCGGCTTTCAGCGTATGCAGTGTCCTCCATCTCTTTAGAGATTGGCAGTATGTGTTGTTTTTTTTCATATCTATGACTTTGAGAGCATTAATTTATTGATTTTAACCCTTGGGTTGTCTTCCCGTCAAAACTGAAAATCAACAATTTTGTTGACTTGCTTTTTATTCTTGCTTTTTGAACTTTTTCTTACGTTTTTGTTCCTTTTTCAACACTTTTGACGCTTTTTTTCAATGTTTGTCCCTTTTTTGACATTTAACACTACGTAACGCTAACTTATTAACTTTAGTTTTACAGTTATTTTTGGAATTTATGGTCAATAAACCTCATTTTTAGGAAATGATACATAATGTTTGAGTTAGAAAAGCAGAAATTAGGAATTATTGAGACTAAAATTAAAGGATTATATGTTGATAGTTAATCACAGACTGAAATATGTCAACTTTTACTCAATACTATTTCAAAAACACACAACATTTTTTTCTCCAAATGCTATAAAATAGAATAAGACGCCCCAAATTACCCATCAAAAATCACCAAATGTGCATTGTATGGAATCAATCATGTTATTTTGGGTAGTTAAAAAGAACATTGATATAGGAAAACGGGTCCATTTGACCCAAGGACACCATGAGGGTTAAATGTCACCTGTTTTGCATTCTGCCTTGTGAATAACATGGTATTTGCACTCATTATCTGGGGCCTTTTTGTGGTACGGGCTGAAGAATGGGCTGTTCCGTCACTGCGCAGCAACCCAAGCCGTGTCCCCTAAAATCCATCCAATATCCTGTCCTAAACCACAGCTCTGGGCAGGCATTAGGTCTGTTACATTCCAGCTGGAATATGATATAACTGCTAACACAAAGTAGCCTACGTCTGAACTCAGGCAACCTCTTAAAATAAATACATTTTTTTGCCCTGAATGAGGTGCAACAGGAGTACTGACACAGCATCTTTCCTCAAAAGTGAACTTTCAATTTGAGATTTGAGTCTCTGGCCGTGGTGACACTTGTCTTTTCAATGTGTCTTTTGTCTCAGCAGTAGCCACATACAGTATGTGTCCACACTTGACATTTCAATGTAACCTGTAGTGATAGTGATTGGATATATTCCTGCACAATATGTGCATTCAAAATGGCACTTTTTGTTTATTTTATAACGGTGGCAAGGCCCAACACCTTGCTTAACCCTCGTGTTGTCTTCCCCTCAAAATTGAGAATCAGCCCTTTTGTTGATGCTTTTTATTGATGTTTTTAACTTTTTCTTACGTTTATGTACCTTTTTCAACACTTATGACGCTTTTTTTCAATGTTTGTCACTTTTTTGGACTTTTCAACACTACGTAACACTAACTTATTAACTTTAGTTTTACAGTTATCTTTGGAATTTATGGTCAATAAACCTCATTTATAGGAAATTATACCTAATGTTTGAGTTAGAAAAGAAGAAATTAGGAATTATTGAGACTAAAATTAAAGGAATGGATGTTGATGATAATCACAGACTGGAATATGTCAACTTTTACTCTCAATACTATTTCAAAAAACACTTCAATTTGTTTTTTTCAAATGCTATAAAATTGAATAAGACGCCCCAAAATTAATGAAAGTAGAGATTTGTACTTGCCAAAGAGCGTTGTGTGGAATCAATCATGTTATTTTGGGTAATTACAATTGGGACCATTGATATAGGAAAACGGGTCCATTTGACCCAAGGACATGAGGGTTAATAAAGTCAGGACACTGTGAGTTTTGTAAAGGTTAAAAGAAAAATCTACCTACCAAAACCAAGGTGTAAAAGGATGCCGTGTCCGTGCTACAGGGGCTGTAAGATTTGGACTGGTGGATGGACTCTCTGAAGGATTTGGCCATCCTGGCCATCAAATAGAGCTCAAAAGTGACCGTTGAACAGCTCTGGTTCCTGAAGTGTTTTTCCCTGTTAAATATCTCCATTGACGATTTATTAAATGCTAATATACGGCGCCCTATCTTGCACACAAAGCCCAACGCAAGAGTCTTTGCTAGTTTGAGATCGACGCAGTTGTCAATTTCCCGTCCAGCGCCCACGTCATTTGAATAGCAAATGCACCTGCGCCCATCTGTGCGCCCATGGGCGTGCTGGTCTTACAGGGAGGTGTGTTCAGGTGCATTCTTGGCGTATTGTTATCTTGCCATTGAACAACAAAAATGGTTTGTCAATGGTCTGTACATTTCCATATAAAAAAACTGAGTAGCTGAGGTGGAAGGAGCAAAGGAATAATTGGAGGATAAAGGTATAGTGGACACAATGCAGCATTTCATAGTTATTTTAACGCCTGCTTCACATCGTGGAGATTTGGTGGCGTAGTGCTTGTGCCAGACATCATCTGCTCGCTGGCTTTAAAGGGAATGGGAGAGGACAGTGATTGGTTGATTGCATGTTACGCCCAAAACACATCTCTGATTAATGAAGATACCCTTTTGACCCTTTTCTTTTTATTTTTGAGTTTTAAGACCGGCTACAAGATGAATCGTGACCATAAAAACGGCAAAAAAATGCAAAGATACAAGAAAGCAGAGAAGCTATACCCTATTTGTGGGTTTGGTATACGAAAAAAATGTGTATTTCTTAAAACAACAGTTGATTTCATAAAGATTCTGGCTCCTACGCCCACCCCCCATGCTTTTGTTGAAGGTCTAGAGGGGCCAAAATGTTAGTTTCATCAATAGACTGTGATGCTGAGCAGGTGCAGAGTGGAATCTTCCTTGTTTTTTAAGTTTTAACCTTTATTTTAATGACATTTGATGACTACTTTTCCAACATATAACAGCTTCTACGGGATCTGCCGCACAAATTTCTTTGCAAAAGAAATCCTTACTACATTATAGTGTTGCAGGTTTACAGGTGAAGAGCCATTTGTTTTACCAGGCTGCTCCACACCGGGCGAAGGCTGCCTTCAGAACTCTTGGAAACGCTTGGAAAGAGATCATTTCAGTCATGTCACAGTTACGCGTCAAATCTGAATGTCAACACAATGTGTTATTTAGTTTTAAAATCTCATGAAGCATCACCAGAGGAAGCATGGTTGGCATGATCAAACCTCAAATGATTGTCTCAGTTTTATAAGTTTTCCATCCTTAAATTAGGTCGTAACATAAACATCACAAAGAATTAATTAATTTTAATATTTATTTTAGTCTTTTGTTGTCACAGTGTAATAAATAATGAATGCAATTAAAAGTCTTTTACATACAACACAAAATAATAAAGCACCATACTTGATAATCTCAGACAGACACATAATAAAAACAAGTTAAATTACACACACTTCTTTGTTACATGCTAACGTCTGGACCCAAAACACACGGCTTTCAAAACGCTCTCAAAACGTTGCAGGTTTGTCACATATACATCGCTAGGACTGCAAGCATCGGCCATTTTAACTGTCAATCTAGCGTCGTTTTGCAATGAATCTATAGACATAAGTGTAAGATACATGCATTGACAGATGAAAGAAAGCTTCAGTGAGAGATTTCATCGAGTCAAAGGCGAAGGTAGCAGCAGCAGCTAGTGTTGTTCTCCTGGGGTGGGGGCGCTCCAGTATAGGTGTGTTACATCACCTGGCAACACTTCTGTTTCCCTCCAAATCTGTTTGGGATCCCTACTTAGTAGAGAATCCAAAGTTCACAGTCTGCATCAGTCTCAGGTTGTTGTTTTTTATGAGGTCAAAGGTCATGATTTAAAAGTCGTCATTGTTTGAAGGGAACTCCTGGAGGTTAACGGCGGCATGCTGGTTGGATTCTGGGTTTTAATCCTCTTGCGTGACGGTGAAACTTTGCCTTTCCGTCGGAGTGAAGGCTGAGTCTTCTTTCTGTAAGCGGCCCTTTTTGGACTGTTGGGGGCCCCCAGGTGCTCAGAAAGTCTTTTCTGAAACAATGCTTGGAACTGCTGAGCCTGCAACACAAAGTTAAAATACTAATAATAATAATAATAATAATAAATAATTAGTTGATTGGAGGACAGGCTCTTCTACAACTTCATTGTGGTGCATTTTTGGTTTTGCTACAAGTTCTAGAGGACCATGAGGTGTGTTTTACAGTCCTGGTAAAAGCTAGTGAATTTTGAGTCAAAAAGGTAACTACTGTTTTTTTTCCGACCTTTGACATTAAGCGAGATCGCTGCAGTCGGTAGCGGCGAAACAAGCTTCAATGTAAGTTAACAGGGCAATTGTCCAGCTTGTATTTACCTTCACAAAAGTGCTTGTTTTGCGGCTGACAGACTCAGATTAATATTCTAAGTGTCTGACAACAGTATGGAAATGATCCCTTCAGAGATAGACCGTTAAAACCTCTTTCAGACCTTCCTGTTTAACCAGAAACCGCTCTGAGGTCGCTGGCGCTGAACCCACCAGACTCCATTTAAAAAAACACTACTTTTAGCGTGTATCTTCACATGTAAATCGGTCAATTATGTGTTTATATCAACCAAAACTAGAGTTGTGATGGTTGGAAAAGATTCCTTTTGTTTCTGCCGACTTTAAACAAAGTGTATTTTAAGATGCTAAAATTATTGTTTGTTTACATGGAATTTGGTGGGTTTAGCAAACAAGAATTCGGCGGATGTTTTCATGTTAAATTTAAAACGGATCTTACTCTTTAACATCTCTTTTCCATAATGTTGTCAGACACAATATTAACCTGAGCCTGTCAGCGGCAAAAAAGCTGAACAATTGCTCTATTATCTTATATCATAGCTTGTTTCGCAGCTGCCGACTGCAGCGATCTCGCTCATACTGGACCAGTGTCTAAGATTGTTGTTCCCATCAGTCACTTTGACACAAAAACATAGAAAAAATAGGGTCCAAGTTGAAAAAAATGGTAGTTACCCTATAAGAGTTAATCCAACTAGTGTTGTTACTGTACTGAGAGGTCATACCGTGTCTAGCAGAGCTGTGGTCTGAGGTGCTGTGGTGGTGGTGGTGGTGGTGGTGGTGGTTGTTGTTGTTGTTGTTGTTGTTGTTGGGTAAGCTGTGGTTTGCTGCTGGCTCTTTGGTTTGGCGCAGTACATCTCCAGATGCTGAAGTTCACAACCAGATGGCCGACAGCACTGGTCCACTATCCCTTTCCCTCTGGGCCGAGAACCGTAACCAGACCACGAACCTTTACCTGCAGAGAGAGAAAGGTCCAACATTAGATTATTTGTCTTTCTGTTAAAGGTTCAGGGTTAATTTAACTTTTTTCCCCACCGATTTTGTGTCTAAGTGACCAATGGGAACAACAATCTTCGTAATTGGTCCAGTATTAAGCAAGAACGCTGCAGTCGGCAACAGCAAAACAAGCTGGGTTAGGGTTACACGGACAATATGAAATATTTAGTTTTAATAAGAAATATGGGCCATTTTCATGCAGAACACTATCCTATGCAAAGTTTATACTATGAAGTTTTCATTTTGCTGAGTGAGATTGAACTTAATGTGTCTTCTAAATGATTTCTGTTTGGAAAGCTCTCTGCTCTGCTGTTTGTTCCTGTCTACACCTTTCTTTGTTATTAGTGTGAGAGCTGCTGTGCTGCTCTCTGATAACAAGTGTTTTAACAATAACGCTATCACAAACTGAGGCACAGTGTTCTGCTGGGTAAGTTGCCATTTTGGTGGGTTGCCATCACTCTGATAACGAGGAGAAAGTGGCCTTGGTCAGACAGAACAGGGTAAAGGTAATCATGTGAAAGGGCCTGTTTGTAGTGGGAGAGAATATATTCTAATACCGGCTGTTTCTCATGAAACATTTGTGCAAATTGCTATGTATGTATTCCATGTATTGATTGCTGCATGCACCACATTAGGCAGTTAATGTGGTGTGTATTGTGTGTATTATTGTAATGTGGCGCGCATAGGGAGGAGATGGAGGTGTGCAATTATGGAACCCACTGCAGTTCTAGGCAAGACCCGCCCTACAAAGCAACCCAATTGGTTGAAGTTAGGCATTGATCTCAAGTAATTAAGGTTAGGATAGCCTTGGTCAGGGGGTAGGTACTGAAGAAATCGGGTTTTGATACCTCGCACGAGCACGGACGGCTGGCCAATCGTAGCGCTATTGGAGGGCGGGTCTTGCCTAGAACTGCAGTGGATTATAACGCGGTCGAGGTAGATTGCTGGTTCATAAAATACAGCGCTTTGAAGCCAGGGGAGCAGAGTTCGTGTTCCGGGGTAAACACAAGACCTTCACCCAGGAAATGCATGTTGCAAACGAGTTTTTTTAATCTTAACTACTTGTTTTGGTGTCTAAGCTCCATTGTTTGTCGGCTAAACTCAACTTTCAACGGTCGTTAACAACGACTGACAGCTCCCAGTTCTCTGAAGCCGGCTCCCAGTAACCTTTTGTAGGTTTAATTTAACTGTAAAGACCTCTAAACGTAACTTTCATGCACCCAGCCAAGGGCCGCTTATTTTCTAGGATTCGCAGAATTTGCAGATAGGATTTTCACAATGATGAACCGCCTTTGGATAAAACAGTGGAATAACATTTGGACTCCAAAAAGATCAGTCATAAGTCATAAAAATAGTTCAGATTGTCCAGTTTGCTGCTGACACATACATTAGTGCTTCCCTGTCTTATTGGTCTGAGAGTCCCCCCCACAGCGCTGTCAGATTAACTCATGTAGGCCTACTCCTTCATCAATTCACAATATATGTAATTCTTGAGTTACTTAGTAGTTGTGCATATAGACTAACTTAAAGTAATGATTAAATGGCTGAAACTACAGTAATACTGGCTGACCAAACCAACCTAAATATTGACAGTTTAATCACGATATGCATTTGGAACCTAATTTGGGAGTTGAGGGAACCGTAAATTCATCTGACAGCGCTGTGGGGGTACCTCAGACCAAAAAGGTTGGTAATCACTGACCTACAGTACAGAGGAGCACTGTTGTGTCTAGGCTTCATGTAAATAAATGAGCAGGATGCATATAGTTGTTGTGGAGCTGATAACTTGTTCAGTGTAACTGACCGTGACCTTATCTGTGTTACACACCTCTGCCAGTGTAAGTGTTAACACACAGGGTAGAGTAACCTTGATAGCATTTGGTCCTATTGGCCTTTTGTACCTTTATTAATATCTAAAGTAGAAAAACAATAATCAATCTGCATTTCTGTCATAACAAGATATAATCTACCATATAAGTAAGAGCTTGCATCACATTGCTTACATTTATTTACATAACACACATAAGCTAAATGAAGCTACGTCTGTACACGTATGAAATTGCAATACGCAATGTTTATGAATAAATCTTCACTTCACGTCAAGGTTCATGACTATTTTATACTTCTTTTAGTCCACAAAGTTAGCTACCTCACGTAATAACGTGGTAATTTTGTTTCTCAGTTTTTCAACCTATTGGCGAGCTGGAACCAAGCTCGTAAGCTTCTTGTTGAAGACCCCTGGATGGAAGTGTGTATGACCAAACCTGAAAAATCTATCAACAAATAGCACATCTGGTCATTTTGTATGCACTTTTAAGATGGTGCCAAGGTGTCTAAAGATGATCAGTTTATACCTATCTTCCCATGCTTTTCTGTCTAAGTGACTGATGGGAACAATCTTTGAAATTGGTCCAGTATGAAGCAAGACTCCTGCAGTGAGCAGCGAGGAAACCAGCTACAATGTAAGTTATTGGGCATTTGTGCCCATTAAACACCTTCAGTTTAAATCCACAAATATTGCCACTTTTGCTACTGACAGGCTCAAAGTACATTTCCAAAATCGCCCAACCCACCAGACTCCATTTAAATAAGCAATAATTTTATCATCGTAAAACACACTCACATTCAAAGTCAAGACAGAAACAAAATCAAAAGCAGTCTTGTCTGTTTTTCCACCGTTCCAACAATCTCCACTCTGGTTTGATTAAGTTAAACCCTTAATTCACTCGTATACATGTGAAAATATGCTCGCTGCATGCTGGTTATGTTTATTTTAATGAAGTCTGGTGGGTTTTGCGATGGTGTTTTCAGGGCTGTTTCACGTTGAACAAAATGGATCTTACTCTTTAACAAAATAGGTCAACCTCTGTAGGGATCCTTTCCATAATGTTGTCAGACACTTAGAATATTAATACCATTATAGCAGTTCTAGTGGACGGAAATTGACGACATCTGCCCAATATAGGGTTACATTGCAGTCCGGTTTCAGTGTTTTTGCTCAATACTGGACCAGTTTCAATCATATCAAGAAAAGGAGCTTACCTAAATAGATTCCACGATCCCCACACACAAATAGGAGATCACTGAGGAGATCAGTCCCACAGCGGAGTATGGCTGCCTCTGAGGACAGCGGCCAGCCTGCCAGACACATGGTGGCGTAGAACATACTCAGCCGAACACACAACACCTGAAGACCAGAGGGAAAACTTTGAATACACAACTCAAACACAAAGTGGTTGATGGTGGTACATGTTCACCTTCTGACCGAAGGTTAACACGGGGAAAAAAAGGACTCAAGACAGCTCGGACTGACAGTGTTTTTCACTAGGTTTGTGGAAGACATAGGTGAACTCATAGGCGTAATTTACAGGGGCGGATGGGGGGGGGTGTAACCCCTTACAATCAAAACTGGCCAGTGTTGTGGTCGGGTTGGCTCAGTTGGTAGAGCAGGCGCACATATGCTTAGAGGTTTATGTCTCGGTGCAGAGGTCCAGGGTTCGAGTCCAACCTGTGAGAATTTCCTGCAGATCTTACACCTCTTCTCCCCCCCCCATTTCTCACCTAGCTGTCCTGCCCATTAAAGGTGGAAAAGCCCAAAAAATTATCTAGAAAAAACTGGCCAGTGCAACCCACCCCAAAAACCTATTATAATAATATAAAGAAAGAAATTTGCACCATAAATTGATGCAGGAAAGGCAGAAAAATTCATCAGAATGCAGAAAATGAAGTGTTTGACATTCAGCATTTTCAGTTTTGCTCAACATTTTTTTGAGGGATGCTCCCTCAAGAAAATGTTGTTTTTCAATTGAACAAAATGCAATTTCACATCATTTTTGAAAAATATTATTTTTACCGTATGTGTCTAAAACGTCAAGAAAACTAAACTTGCTAAAGCGGTTTCCTGGAGACCAACAACAATCATTAGATCTGAGTCACGTAATCAAGTCACTGAGTTAATGTTGATGCTCACCTTGAATTATACATTAATTCAGCTAAGGTGCTGCCATAATGCAAAAACCTTGACTGAGTTTTATGATCCCCTTACACCAAGCGAGTGAAACTGTAAAAGAGATTCTGAATCCCAATGGGAGCATTCCTGGTAGAATAAAAGGTTAAATAAAAGAATAAAATTACCTTCAGTGTGTGTGGCGTAGCCGAAGGGCAGCAAGAGGAGTGCATCCTGTCAGTGTGGACTGACTCCAGGAGAACTTCAGTCTTATAGTGCGGCAGCGGGGGCGGGACCACAGCGCTAAGGTTTCCTCCCCGAACTGCTCCTCCACACATTGTTTCACACTCAAATCTCATCTGGAACTCATATCAGATGATTTGACATGCTGTCTCCGGGGACGGACTTGTTCTGCTGTACTATGTACGTAACAGGGTATTCACCACTGTCACAGACACGATATCCATTTCTATATCATCACGCCTGGACCCAAGGGCGTAGGTTTTGTTAAAGCGTTGGTGGGGACACATTATAACCTGGGGGTCCTCCCCCGTAACATTTAACAATACAACATTTCATTTCTATCAACTCATTTTTCAACAATTTGTGCCTTTTCTGCATCAATGTATACTGGAATGTCTTTATTTACGTATTTATTCATTACTCTCCTGTATTATTCACTTCATTGTAGTATTGAACGGTTATTTTTTTTAACCTTTTTTGGGGTAGTCTTTCAAATTTCTGGAGCAGGACAAATCTACCTCTTGTAATTATTGGGGAGGGGGGGGCATATTTTAATTAGTTACTTCTTCCAAAAAGTAGCTAAATTAGATACTCAGTTGCAAATTATAAAAGTTACTTCAGAAAGTAACTAATGCGTTACATTCAAGTACTTTTTTAAATGCTCAATTGTGACCCCACCTCCTCTTTAATGGAACTTAAAATACATGTGCATGTTCAATTATTTATGATAAATCTGAATATTATAATGAAATGGACACTTAATATAATACATTATTAACAGAAACAATGTCCACACATCTGATCTATTTTGACGTTGCTGTGGGACAAAGTGAGACTAGCCTCCAATCAAATGCCGTGTACGTATATTATGTTGATATCTGTATTTATATTTTTCCAGTTACAAGTACTTACTTTTTCAATATTATTTATGGTTACCTATTGTTGCTATACTATTTTAATTACATATTCAATTTAATTTAACGTCACTCACTCTGCAATATTGTTCTACTGCACTTTACGCAACCTTTACTTGATGTCACTACATTTACCGGCTGCTCACTGTCTGCTGTTTGCTTTTGTATGTTTATTTGTGTGTTTCTTTGTTGTTATTTTTTTGTTTTTATTGCTTTTATTGTAGAAAATGCTGCTGCTGTGACAAGTAAATTTCCCCGCTGTGGGATCAATAAAGTATTATCTAATCTAATCTAATCTAATCTATAGTGGATCCATACAAATAACACAACTTTTGATATTTATTGCCCCTCAACAGGCCACAACTGGGAGTGATAGCCACTCTAGCGTCATAGTGAGGGAAACAAAGTGTCTCCCCTTTGTTTTGTGACCAAATCTTTAGCAGAAAATGCCCCCAGCCCCACCCTTGATTTCATAACACCATACCAGTCTCTCGTTGACTGACTCGCTTGTGTTGTTCATGGTGTCCGACTATGAGAGCATTCGAACCCGCCCAACTCTACCTCTGATTGGCTTACCATGAAATTTTACTCAACCTCAGCCAATCGTGCACGGCCCGCTAACCAAGGAAGAAAGAAAGTTTTCAGAGAAATCTAGTCGGTTTGATGAAAAAAAAACAGCTTCATTTATAGTAACGCGCCGCATTGTTCATCAGCAACGGCGTTATTAAGATGGGGAGAGTAACCAATTAGATTACTCGTTACTGAAAAAAGTAACGCCGTTAGTAACGTTATTTATAACTGCCAATTAGATTTGGCACCAGCTAAACTCTATTTTTGATTTATTTATTTTTTTAACCTTTATGTAAGTCGATTGAGAACAAATTCTCATTCGCAGCCAAGACCGGTCACATTCACACATTCATACAACCACAGTCTGATCTGCTGCCACTGAGCAGCTCCACTGGAGGGTTGGGGGTTTAAGGGCCTTGCTCAAGGGTTAGATTTTATCCTATCGGTCTGGGGATTGAACCGGCAACCTCCCAGTCACAAGCTTGCTTCCTAAACCTTTAGGGCACCGTTGCTCACAATGAAAGCCACGCACGCCAATGGTAACAGGAAACACCAGGACATAGTGTTCATGGGAAATGTAGGATTAGTACTACAAGTACTGTTGCCATATAAAGATTACGGTTTCCAAGCCAAACACCAAATCTCATGGCAGCAAACTTATTCAGAATATGACAATATTCAGAATTTGATACAGGTCATGTAAACAGCATATTCCTGTTAGATATTCAGAATAAGGCATTTTTCTGAATATAGCATTTTCCGATTAAGACATTGGATATTCTGATATTAATCAGGTTTTAGAGGCATTCTTTGGACATGTATCCAACGCATTCAGAACAATTGTGGTTTTTTTACCACAGTTTACACCCAGTTACGGCCTCTTGCCTGTTTGCGGCTTGTGGGCAGCTCTGTGCGTTGCTATGGTTTCTGTACACAAACCAACCAGCCAACAGATTGCAAGGCTGCAGACCCGATAGGAAGGAGAAACGCAGCTACTTTACATTATCAAAGCCTTGGATATCAACAGGTATTTGGATATGAGCCCACATCGCTACAATGACCTTATCGAGAAGCCGGTTGAAGGAATGAAAGGGGGACGCTAAGTCCCCCCCGCTGGAAAACTTTGAAAAAAAATCATATTTTGCACGCTGACATGTAATAAGGAATATTAGTGGAATAGCCAACTTTCATTAGCCGTGTAAACAGCTTAGTCGGACTATCATCTTTTCAAAATAAGGGCAACAACCTGAACATTATGTGCACGTAAATGCCAATGCTACCCAGCGGGGGTCCATTTTAAAGCCTAGTCTGCGTCACTCATTCTGTATTGGACACAAGTTAGTGAAGTGTGTACGGCGGCCCTGAGAGCACGACACACACTGTAGCCTACAGAAACATGCAAATAGACACAAAAAGCAAATGAAGAGAACATCTTCATGGATTTGATAACAAATGTGTAAGAAATAAGAATAAATTAACACACAGAGAGAAAACATGCAAATAAACTATTGCACATACATTTAGTACTGTGCTTGTTGAGGTACAAATGTTGAGGTTTACTCGAGTGTTTTCTTTTCATGCCACTTTCTACTTCTACTCCGCTGCATTTCAGAGAAATATTGTACTTTTACTCCACTGCATTCATCTGACGGCTTTAGTTACTTTACACATTAAGATGTGTGCACACAAAACACATGTAGTTTATAAACAATGTAAAACATCATATATCTAGATAGTAAATACATTAAATAACATTTAAATAAAAATCCTTTAATATTCGTCAAAATTGTGAATAATTTCTGTTTTTTTAACTCAAGGATTAGGTATAATTTTCATCCAAATGAGGTTTATTGATCATGAATTCCAAAATTCAGCATAAAAAAGTGATAATAAGTAGGTGTTAGTGGTGTTAATACGTGGTAGGGAAAAGTGTAAAATGGCAAAAAGCTCCAAAAGTGTAAAAAATAAACAAAAACAATAGACAATAGACAAAAACGTCAGAAATAGGGCCCTATCTTGCACACGGCGTAAAGCCGTTACGCATCCTGTGGAAATTGGGGGTAAGAAGGCTGGTGACAATCTCCCCCCCCCCTCTGTTCCCGAAAATGTAACACTGAGTCAGGTAATCGCTGAACTCGTAAGCTTCGGTGTCTCCCGTATCAAAGACGACCCAACCGTTACCGTCTTACGCTCCAGCCATTGATGTGACGTGTATTTATATTTCTTCAATATGATTCGTATGTGTGTGTGTGTGTGTGTGTGTGTGTGTGTGTGTGTGTGTGTGTGTGTGTGAGAAACAACCAAAAACTCACAGCTTCGCACGCTTCTTTATTGCTAAATACAAATATTTGCAGCACCGGAAAAGTCTCCTAGGAGACTTTATGTGAGAAAGTAATACTAATTTATCTAATGCTAAATAAATAGTTGGTCCAAAAGTGTATTTTTCAACACAATATGTTTGATGAAACATAATATTTCATCAGAGGAACGCCAGCAGAAGCAAAGCATTCTGGGAAACTCAACGAACGATTGGATATGTTGGAGTGAAGGGAGCCGGACATCCGGCGTCCAGACTCCAGAAATCAAGACTTTTCACTTTAAGAAAGGTGTCCCAAAACAAAAATTGAGGACAAGTCCCATTCATCTACATACAATATCCAAATTATGAGAAGCATTCCAATCAATTAGTTGTCAAATATTGAATTAATTGCCAAATATTTTAATAAACGATTCATCGGTTTGTCATTTTTTTCTTTGAATAAATAAAGAATTCCACGTGAATATCTTCTGGTTTCTTCTCTCTTCTGTGACAGTAAACAAGTTGAGGACAAAACAAGACATTTGAGGACGTCATCTCGGACTTTTCACCAATTTTGACATGTAAACCTATTCTGGTGCAACCTCAAAATACAGTTATGAAACTGAAAATGAGCAGAAAATGGCCGCCTTAAAAACCAAATACGTAACCGATTAATCAAGAACATTAATCGTCAGATTAAGCGATAAAGAAACTTTGTTAACGTGTATGTATGCATGAATGTAACACACACACACACACACACACACACACACACACACACACACACACACACACACACACACACACACACACACACACACACACACACACACACACACACACACACACACACACACACACACACACACACACTTAACAAAAAAGAATAATCACATTCGGTACCCAGCCCTATTAAATCGATTATAAAATTAATCGTAAGTCGGGTGAATGTCGTACCGTGAGCTCGTTATCGTACGTGTAATGCTGCTCACTCCGACTGAGCGGTCATTCTAAGCAGGGCAGCTTCGCTCTGTCTGAGTTTGGCCTTCATTCTAGCGATCTTCTCCTCCTCCGCCAGCTCCTTAAAGTCGTACTCCACCTGCAGCGATGTGGGGGCGCGAGCTGCACCCCGAGACTCTCTCTGCTCATGAATACCAAGAACCTCGTCATTTTGTAGATAGTCAGCTTCGGCGTCTTCATCGTCCGGGTCCGGTAGCTCACATTCAGCCCCATGGTCGTTGACCTCCTCCTCCTCCTCCTCCTCCTCTGGAGGAGGCTGTAACCACGCTGGCTCGGCGCCGGCTGCTTCCTCCACCGCTGCCTGCTCTCCATCAGCATGTGAATGTGCAGCTGTGGCTGACGACACGTCAACTTCGTTGTGCGTGAAAAGATCCTTCTCGTGTTCACCGGGTGTTGCGTTACACGCGGTGGGCGTGTTGTCATGGAGCAGCTCCTGAAGGACACACAAAAGCAGTCGTAAGGCTCATGTTCACTTTGCAAGATTTAGATTCAGACACTTTATAGACCCAGACAGGCAATTAATTTGCAGCCGTTCAGTTAACACTCACCTAAGTAAGGGATGATGTAGAGAGAGACGGTTGCTATAGCGAATACAACCCCGACAGGGTGATCAGTACTATAAAGTAGAGTCCGACCGATATATATCGACCGGCCGATATCATCGGCTGATATTGGGCATTTCCCGATATATCGGTATCAGCATTTATAATGGCCAATTTAAAAAATAAATAAAAATAAAAAAATTGAAATATTCATTCATTCATCAATAAATTACCGGTATAAAATTCTACTCGAGTAAAAAGTAAAAAAGTAGGTAATGTAAAACTTCGGGTGGGGCAACAAAACGTCCAAAAAAGCGGGAAAAAATGTTGAGAAAAAGCAACAATGTTTAAAAAAAAAAAGGCACAAAAAAATTGGAGGACAGAGCGACAAAATGTTGTTGTTTTTTTTACTCTAACGGATGTGATTGAAAATTTAGCAAAGTACAATACATCAAACAAAACATACTTAAATAAAAGTAAAAATCCAGATTTTTAAAAGTGATTTATGGGTCTGCGGAGGCTCCACGCAGAGCTTTCTCCGTAGCCCACGTAAGTGGCCTGAAGTTTATACTTGTGCGTCAATCGTTTTAAGAGAATAGCAAGGGGGTGGGGGTGGGGTGGGTAGAGAGAGTGAGAGAGTGAGTGTGATTAGCTTTGGAGCAAGTAGCAACTCTAGAGTCACAGTGAGAGAAACACAGTGTCTCCCCCGTTCTTTCTGACCACGGTGGGACATCTGTAGCAGGACAAGTTAACCCTCTCCTTGATTTCATGTCATTTATGGAGAAGGAGAACCAGGAAATGAGTCGGGGGAAGTGCAACGCTACCAAGACACGGCCGAGAGACGTGCGACGCTGTGACATTTTTCGAGAGGTGCGTAGATTTAACGCAGAAGCATAAACCACATTTAAGATGATTTTCTGTCATGACCAATGGTGTAGTATACAAGATACGCAGGTATACGCAGTATACCCACTAAGAAAGATCCAGGATTATATATACCCGCTAAAAAATTCCCAATGACCCACAACAACATACTATTATTATATATATTATATATTTGATATATTGTCATCTGTGTTGTTGTTCTTTGCACAGGCTAACTAACTAAAAGGTATTTCCACAGTGAATTGGTGCATATAAGTGTTTCAGAATATATAAAATTAGGTCGTTGATGCTCAAAACATCCCTGGGGGAGGACACCCAGACAGTCAGTCCATATCAAGAAAGGTCCTATACAAATAAAGTTGTTTTACTCATTGCAGTTGTAATAAAAACTCACCTGGTCCGTGGTGGACTGATTATCTCTTTCGGTGAGAAGATTCTTCAGCGGATTTTGGGAGGTTTGGGGCAAAGTGACACGCAATTTCTTCCTTTGTAGTTCTTGGTCTGCAGGATCAGGATGAGCCTGGGGAGACGGCCGCCGCTGCAGAGGAAGGACAAGTCTCAGATCAGCGTTGCTGTGGTCATTCACTTTACTGTCACAGAGGAGGGAAGGAACTAGAACATATTTAAGAAGCTGTTATCACAGAAGTTTCAACTTTTCATAAAAAATGACAACTTGATTAATCTTTGATGGTACAAAGTAGACTGGGTTAGCCCCGCTCACTCTGCCGGCGATTTGATTTCTCCCTGCAGCTCGGTCTGGAAACCTGCACGTTTAATTCTCCTGCTTCAGTCCACAATTTTGCGGGAACCAATCACAAACTGCCTTATATCTACGTGGCGCGCTAGTGGCGGGTTTGACACGATGACGATAGAGAAGCGACCACGCAGCTTGTTGTTTCCATTCAACATAGGGGCCACCGAACGCCACTGAGGTGCAGCAACCCGTAGTAGTAGTAGTAGTAGTAGTAGTAGCAGCCGCTGTCACTGCTACGTCACCCGGGGCGCTGGTCTGATTGGTTGACGGACTATCCAATTGCGTACAGAGTCATTTGAACTATGTCAGGCCTCTTATGCAGAGACAATACAGCGCAGACTACAGACTACTGAGCTTGGCTTGGTCTGGTGATAGCCAGACTAGCTGCAAAGCGCACCTCAGACCAAAGATTTGTGACGAGACAAAAGCGTTTTAGAGCGTTGCAGAGATAGGCGGTCCGAACTAGGCCTGCACGATTCGGGGGAAATATGAATCACGATTTTTTTTTTTTATCTTAGAATTGATATCAAGAATCTCTGCCACGATTTTTTCTCTCACAAAGTGTCATGTTTATTGCACACATGAACTATGACAAAACCAAACCAATTGGCACCTATAGCACATATTAGGCATTTCCAGATATATCGGTATCGGCATTTATGATGCCTGCTTTAAAAAAAAAATAAAAATAATATTCATTCATCAGAATCATTTGACAAATAAATGATTCTGATAAATGAATATTAAAAAAATAAAAACGGACGGTTAACCATGTTCTGAGTGTTGCCGTTGCATAGTCTGTCCACCAGAGGACGCTCTACAACGTCCCTGTTAGTGATGGCGTTGCATAGTCTGTCCACCAGAGGACGCTCTACAACGTCCCTGTTAGTGATGGCGTTGCATAGTCTGTCCACCAGAGGACGCTCTACAACGTCCCGTTAGTGATGGCGTTGCATAGTCTGTCCACCAGAGGACGCTCTACAACGTCCCTGTTAGTGATGGCGTTGCATAGTCTGTCCACCAGAGGACGCTCTACAACGTCCCTGTTAGTGATGGCGTTGCATAGTCTGTCCACCAGAGGACGCTCTACAACGTCCCTGTTAGTGATGGCGTTGCATAGTCTGTCCACCAGAGGACGCTCTACAACGTCCCTGTTAGTGATGGCGTTGCATAGTCTGTCCACCAGAGGACGCTCTACAACGTCCCTGTTAGTGATGCCGTTGCATAGTCTGTCCACCAGAGGACGCTCTACAACGTCCCTGTTAGTGATGGCGTTGCATAGTCTGTCCACCAGAGGACGCTCTACAACGTCCCTGTTAGTGATGGCGTTGCATAGTCTGTCCACCAGAGGACGCTCTACAACGTCCCCGTTAGTGATGGCGTTGCATAGTCTGTCCACCAGAGGACGCTCTACAACGTCCCTGTTAGTGATGCCGTTGCATAGTCTGTCCACCAGAGGACGCTCTACAACGTCCCTGTTGGTGATGGCGTTGCATAGTCTGTCCACCAGAGGACGCTCTACAACGTCCCCGTTAGTGATGGTGTTTCATAGTCTGTCCACCAGAGGACGCTCTACAACGTCCCTGTTGGTGATGGCGTTGCATAGTCTGTCCACCAGAGGACGCTCTACAACGTCCCTCTTGGCAATACTGATTATTTGTTTTTGTGTTTTTGTTCAAAAGACTGAACAAGTTTCATATCTTAAGTTTGTATTTTTATACATTTTATTTATCAGAACTTTAATATATTTGGATGTTCTGTTATTTTAGTGAGAACTCATAAATAACAACTGTTTTTATGTTTAAATAAAGGATCTTACTCTTTAACCCCTGTGTTGTCGTCCCGTCAACCATGAAACATTATCCCTTTTTCCAACATTTGTCACTTTTTCAATGCTGTGGGTGCTTTTTTTTAATGTTTTTGCCAACGTGTTTTGATATTTTTATTGTTGATATTTTTAGTGCTTATTTCGACGGCCCATTTTGTGCCAAAAAATAAATTAATTAACTGAAAACAGGTCAAATTTGACCGAAGGATAACACGAGCATTAACAGAAGGGTCCTTAGAAATCCTTTCAATAATGTTGTCAGACACAGAATATTAATCTCAGCCTGGCAGTGGCAAAACGAGCATTTTCATGGCAAGTTCAGACTTGTGTAGTTACCAATCTTTAGTAGCGACCAACTGAAAAGGCACGGTACCTTCTTTAGGCTTTCTGGAATGGCAGCGTGGGAAGATGGCTTTGGTTCACGTGTCTCTTGTTGACTGCGGCTATGATTGGACCTCCTGGTGGACAGGTAAACGTGCCCATGGTAGATGACGACAGAATCTTTGTACTTATCCGGTGCCGAGCCCTGAGGTAACTGGGAGGTGTGCGATTTGGGTCCAGAGACCTTTTTCCCAGGCATAGTGTCCTTTAGCACCTTGTAAGCTGTGCGGTTGGGGCAGACAAAGGACATCTGTCCAGACCGAAACTCTGTGTGCAGCAGCGATGTGTATTCTGTACCACCGTTTCCTGTGTGGGAGACAAGTTTCTGACCTTTCCTCCGTATGATTGCTGGACAAATACATATACCTTCTGGAGAGTCTGTGAGCGTCCTGGAGCCCTCAGAGTCAGACATGGGGAGGCCAATTCGTTTAAGCACTGATTTAGGTAAACTCCACATAGGGAAGCTTTTCACCTCAGCTTCCGCTGGGATGTAGATTTCCACTTTTCCAAGGAGATCCATGCTCTGTGTATTTCCTGTGTGCACATTAAGAGTTTTATTAAGACATATAGAGGCACAATAACACCAACAGTTCCCATTATTTCCTCCCGGCTAAATATTCATGGTTCGACTATAGTTGTAAAGACTAACTCTTTGCTTCTATTAAACGGTAGAAATAGTTATCAAAGAAGAAGGACTGACTAATCAGTTCCAATGATTCGCTAAAAGTAGTGCATACAACGTTTTTTAATAGTAAGTTAAAAGTATAGCATAAGAAGCTGAAATGGTTAGCTAAGGGTTCTGGGAACTGCTTTTAAAGTTGTGGGCTAATGTCCAAGACATATTAGAGGTGATTTGATGTCAATATATTTAGAAATGAGCAAACTAGTGAAATAATCAAAAAATTTGCATTTTTCTACACAATAGGTCACTGATGATAATGTCTTTCTCCGTAGCCTACATAAGTGCCCTAAAGTTTATTATTGTGCGTTGGTGTGTGCGCATCGATCCATTTAAGAGAATAGCAGGTTTAAAGGTCCCATGACATTAGACCTTAGTGGTCCCCTAATACTGTATCTGAAGTCTCTTTTATATAGACGTTAGTGGCCCCCCTAATACTGTATCTGAAGTCTTTTACATAGACCGTAGTGGCCCCCCTAATACTGTATCTGAAGTCTCTTTTACATAGACCGTAGTGGCCCCCTAATACTGTATCTGAAGTCTCTTTTATATAGACCTTTGTGGTCCCCTAATACTGTATCTGAAGTCTCTTTTATATAGACCTTAGTGGTCCCCTAATACTGTATCTGAAGTCTCTTTTATATAGACGTTAGTGGCCCCCCTAATACTGTATCTGAAGTCTCTTTTATATAAACCTTAGTGGTCCCCTAATACTGTATCTGAAGTCTTTTACATAGACCTTAGTGGCCCCCCTAATACTGTATCTGAAGTCTCTTTTATATAGACCTTAGTGGTCCCCTAATACTGTATCTGAAGTCTCTTTTATATAGACCTTAGTGGTCCCTAATACTGTATCTGAAGTCTCTTTTATATAGACCTTAGTGGTCCCTAATACTGTATCTGAAGTCTCTTTTATATAGACCTTATTGGCCCCTAATACTGTATCTGAAGTCTCTTTATATAGACCTTTGTCCCTCATACCATCAGAATATACAACTCCTCACTCAGGGGGAGGAGGAAATAGGGCAGAAGGGACAACACACACACACACACACACACACACACACACACACACACACACACACACACACACACACACACACACACACACACACACACACACACACACACACTTTTTGACTATAATATTCATGGTTAATGTCCTTTTACAGCCGAATGTTCCTTATTATTATTGTTGTTTTTCTCTACACTGTCTTTTACTATATTTCTTGCAAAAACTGATGCTGGAATTTCAATTTCCTTGCAGGAGTCATCCCAAAATGATTAATAAATAGAAGTCTAAGTCTAGTGGTCCCCTAATACTGTATCTAAAGTCTTTTTCCCAAAATTCAGCCATGGTGCAGAATTACAGCCACTAGAGCCAGTCCCACAATGAGCTTCCCTTAGTATGTGCCGTTTCTGAGTCTGTAGCTTTTGAGGAAAAGGGGGGGGAGGCGGAGGCTGGGGGCTCCGTCCCTAGCAACGGGATCTGTTGGTCCCTGTCTTTAACTGTCTACGTCGCTTCTCCCCTTGACTACGACACGTTGGACACGAAGTTCCGTTCTTTGCGTCATCAACTGATTATCGTCCCGATTTTCAGTTGATCGATACCGGGAATCGTCATCCAATCAAAACCAGCTCTCAACTTACCCTAAAACCGGGAGGAATCGAAACTTTAACACGGACGACGAATGTCAAACATTAGACTAACTTCACCGACACGGTGGAGCCGAGATGTAAAGGTTTCACTAGCGTTAGCGGGGTTAACGTTGAAGACGTTAATAGTTCGGTTTAACTAGTTAAAGTCGTTCAACAGCTTAACGAACCTGATCGGAAAGTGACCCTAAAGTTTGCCCCTCCTGGTTTTAAATGGGATAGCGGTTTAAATAAAGCCAAATACAATGTTAATGTTTCTCTATCTATACAACAATATAGCTGTGTCGTTTTTGACGTCCATTATTTTTTTTAACAGACACCATTTGCCCAGAATCCCGACATTCACTGTTAGCTAGCTAGCGCTACTAGCTAGTTAGCGTTAGTAGCTAGTTAACGCTAACGTTACCTTAAATTACGAATACAAACGAAATTAAAGATTGACGCTGCGGTTTCCATATAACATCATCGATAAGGAACTCATTTAGCTAAATAATGACAAATAACATGCTAGTGGTACATAAAAAAATGCCCTATATTATTTTCCATACCTTGATGAAACGCCCGTTTACAACTTTGAAGAAGTTATTACGTCATCGCAGAAAATAGGATTTCCGGGCCGTACTCTTCAAAATAAAAGCATCAACCAAACGAACGTAGATCAGCTTTACCCTTATGTTGTCATCGGGTCAAAGATGGCCCGTTTTCAATGTTTTTCTTTTTGTATCCGAAATATGAGACGTTGAATTAAGCGTAAAAAATGTTGGAAAAAGCAACGAAAATGACAAATACAACGGAAGAAAGCGTTAAAAATGTCGAAAAAGAGACAAAAAACGTTGGTAAAGTGGCAAAAATGTCGAAACGCCGAAAATAGCGCCATAAAAGTCGATAAAACATCAAAATAACGGACAGATATTGGGGGGAAAAAGGGGAAAATGTTGAAAATAGTGACCAATAACATTGAGACAAAACGTTTCATGGTCATGATGGGAAAACTGTAAGCAGAGCAACACACATTATATATATATATATATATATATATATATATATATATATATATATATATATATATATATATATATATATATATATATATATATATATATATATATATATTTGGCATACCTACAGTATTTGTTCTGTTTTTATTTGACTTACAATCATTTATTCTGGTCTTAAAATGGTTTTCATGTTTAAATGATAAAACGTGTATGTAATTTGTAAATGCTGTACTTTATCCAGTTAACATCAGTGAAGTGACACATAGAGACTTACTGCCTATTGAACAAGTCTGTTTTTGTTCTTATTAATGCACAAAAATAGTAATATTGGCCTGTTATCTATCTTTAAAGTATAATCTATAGTCAGTACAACCATGTGCTACAACCAGTGGAGTAGGTGTGCAGGTATATGCATTATACTCACTAAGAAAGCTCCATATACCCACTTAAAAATTCTCAATAACACACAACTACATACTTTCTATTGTATGTTTGATATATTTTGACTTGTCATCTTTGTTTTCTTCTTGGCGTAGGCTGAATAAAGGTATTTCCACCGTAAATTGGTGTGTAAAAGTGTATCCAAATACCGGAAATAGAGTCGTTGCTCACAACCTCCCTGGGTGAGGACACCCAGACCCCCCACTATGATGTGCCCCCCCCCAAAAAAGGCAGATTCTGGCCAATATACAGTACAGCATACCCACTACAATACATTAGACCAGATGTAGAGCGCAACAGCGTGGTTCCTATGTAAAAATCCCATAATCTTCTCTATAAAGACTCAAATACAACAGCTTACTTGAACTAGTGAATTTATTTGCACAATGGCCCTAAAAACATAAATATTGTATTAGTACTTTCATAAATATAACAATAACTCTTTTGTTAAACTGTACAAATATAATAGAAAAAGTTTCTTAGTCAATAATAAATCCACAATGACAGTTTTTAAGATTATGTATCTTTTTACAGTATTTCCACAAAGTCCCATTCCTCAATGACTCAGACAGATAAGTCAAGTTATAATGAAGCACTCAGGTTACATTTTACATCGCTACGTTTTGAGTTTTAAGTAGAACCAGTCCCACAATGAGCTTTCCTTAGTATGTGCCATCTGAGTCTGTAGCTTTTGAGGTTGGGGGGTTGGACCTTGACCAACTGCCACTTTGCACGTTTAAAAGCCATGATGTCTCTCTCTCATGGGTGGGCCAAATTCTCTGGGCGGACAAAGTAGAGAAAGGGGAGGTAAACTTACTCCTTATGACCTCACAAGGGGCAAGATTCCAGCTCGGCCCATCTGAGCTTTCATTTTCTCAAAGGCGTTGCTGGTACTTGCCACGGTAACGTTAGTGGCTTAGGCTCAGAAACAAGACGTCATGATCCGATCAGGATGCGAAACATTGGCGTCATCAGAGCAGGGGGAATGAGAGGGGGAAACATCGGAGCAGGGGGGAATGAGAGGGGGAAACATCAGAGCAGGGGGAATGAGAGGGGGAAACATCGGAGCAGGGGGGAATGAGAGGGGGAAACATCAGAGCAGGGGGAATGAGAGGGGGAAACATCAGAGCAGGGGTAATGAGAGGGGGGAACATTAAAGCAGGGGGAATGAGTGAGGAAAACAGAGCAGGGGGAATGAATTGGGGGAAAGAGCATGGGGAATGAGAGGGGGAAACAGAGCAGGGGTAATGAGAGGGGGGAACATTAAAGCAGGGGGAATGAGTGAGGAAAACAGAGCAGGGGGAATGAGAGGGGGAAACATCAGAGCAGGGAGAATTAGAGGGGGAAAATAGCAGCAAATATTAATTTTGTTTTTAAATTATATTATTTTTTAATTATTACATTTATTTTTTTAAGATTCTTTCATGATCAGCTTGTTAAATGTGAATATTTTCTAGTTTCTTCACTCCTCTGTGACAGTAAACTGAATATCTTTGACAACGAATCCATTAATCGAGAAAACAACTTGATGACTCCAATTAGAAATGTATTACAGCCCGACCGATAAAGGATTTTTAAGGCCGATACAGATGCGAATATTTGGGAATATTTTGGTCGGGCTCCAGTCAGCTGCAGCCAAAACTTTACTTGCGTTAGTCCTTGTTAACTCTGACCAACATAAAAAGAAGTGACATGTTTTATGCTAAAAATAAAACCATTAACTTCGTAAGAATATTGTAAAACAGAGGCTTGCTCGTCTCAGCTCTCATTCAGTGTCTCATCACTTCTAAAGCTGCTTCTTGCTCTTTTAGAAGCTCTTTGATTCGTCTGATCTCATCACAATGTTTCAGTTCGTTAGAGTCCGCGGTTGCCAGACAGTTGGTCCTTCCAGATGTTTTTACAGCTTTTCTTACAGCCTTTTTTCTCCTCCCTTTTTTATTTGTCTGCTCGGTCGCCCATGCCCAGTCATCCGGCTCCCCCGACTTTGGATCTTGAGCACCGGGGCTGCAACAGGGACACATTGTGCGCTTCCTCGTTCGTCCCATTCTCCTTGTGTTTGCGTTCAGATACGCACACGTCTGAGTCTGCGGCCGGCCGGCTGTGTCCTGCGCGTTCGCAATGTCCTTTTCATCCGTGCTGAGGAAATCCTCATCTATGGGTTCCACGTAGCCAAACGCCGGCTCCGTTTCGACATCCCGCGATGAAGTGTCACCCGGATGGCGTTTGTTCTTCACAACAGGGAGAGGTCTCGTGTTCAGCTTGAAGTGTGAACGTTTGAGAGGTTTGATGTGTGTGTCAGGACTCGGAGGGGTAGAGCCTTCTAACAGTTCCTGTTCAGTTTGTACTTTCGCACAGCTGCAGCTTTCTTGTGGACTGTTAAGGTTCTTTAAAAAAGGACGAGACCCAACTGAGGCACCTTCAATCCTCTGCAGGCAAACTCTCACATCGGCTGTTATCCCAAATATCTGTCTCAGCAGATTATCGGCCATTCGACAGGATTCTGGTGCCGGCGAAGACGTCCGGCTGGTTGCGGGATTCACAGAGCTCTGCAAGTCAAAAACAAAACACTCTTTAAATCAGAGATCTTCAATAGCGGGTCCGGGACACCTAGGGAGTCCTCAGAGTAGCTGCAGGGGGGCGGCCAAATTATTGTTCCATTATTTAAAAAGAATATGTATATATAAAATATGTCTGAAAATATAAATTAACATGACTCCTAGTAGTAAAGATTAAAAAAAAAATGAATGTACACAACATTGATGATGGACTTTACTGGCCTACAGCTGTTAGGTCTGCTGAATATAAGTGGAATATTTACTATTACTAGCCATGTAAATAGCTTACATGTAGTCAGAATATTGTCTTTTTCTGAATAAGAGCAAAAACTGGACTAATAATGTGAATGTAAACTTAGTCAATGTGGAGTATATACAATAGAAGTGCCCTCACCTTCATTTTGGGGGTGTCCATCGCTACATTGCTGCTGTCAGAGTTGTTGGGATTAGCTGGACTCTCATGGACTTCCATGCTCTCCGACTGTTGGCCGGCGGTGCTCTGCTGACTGCTAGAGCTTGGACCCTCATTATTCTGCATGGTCATCGCTGCTGAACCACAAACGTTTTTCACCGTGTTGACTGATATACTCCGGCCAGGTTGTCTTCTTCTATCAGCGTCCGTTGTTCCATCCAGGCTCTTCTGTTCTGCCCCGGAGACTGGATTTGTAAGGGCGTCGCAGTGCTTGGTAGCACCTTCTCTCTCTGCAACAACCCGAAGAATCTCTGAACTGATGGAAAAATTAGCAGGATCAAGAACCGGAACCGTGAAGCTGCTGTCCTCGTCTTCAACTACCCACTTAATGGGGCTGTTGGGCCTTTGTGAAACCTTTGGAATTAATTTTAAATGCGGTTTTGGTTCTTTTGATGCCGATCCACATGAATTAGCATTTGACATATTGCAGAGAAACTTGAGCGTGTCGAGTGCAGAAACACTTTGTGGACTGGCAGTTGTGACGGGTGGTGACGTGTAGACCACACCGGCTGAGCCTGAACTCTGAGAGGAGTTGGCTGGCGAAGGAAAAATAGGTCTCTTGACACGAGGAGGTAGTTCAGAGGCTGGGACTGTTGGGACTGCCGGGACTGCTGGAACTGTTGGGACTGCCGGGACTGTTGGGACTGCCGGGACTTGTGCATTAGGTAGAATCTGAAGGTACCGTCCTCTGGGGATGGCTGGAGCTTTCACTGTCACTGGGAGTGGACCTGGAAGTCTTCCTGACTTCTCCCGTTTGCTGCAGGTGTTTCCATCTGAGGTATGACGGCTATTATATTTACTTTCTGCTGCTGTAATGGAAGATTCAAACAGACTTGATTAGGGATGACATTCATGAGGGAAATGTGCTTCCCCACAACTTGCTGAGTGGCAGAAGGACTCAACGCTGCCTTTTTCACCATCTGAATAGCTGCTGGGGCAATTTTTCCGCAATCTGCTGGACGTTTTCTTTCTATATCAACTTCCACGCCCTTCGGTTGTTGGGTGGCGGTGCTCCGCTGACTGCTAATGTTCAGACCCTCGTTATTCTGCATGTTCATTGCTGCCGAACCACAAACACGCGGAACATTTTTAACGGTGTTGATGGACATGCTGTGGACAGGTTTTCTTCTTATAAGCTTGCCAGTTGCACCATCCGGGCTCTTCTGTTCTGTCACACTGTTCGAGCTGCTTGTACCCGTCTTGTCTGTTTCCTTTACAGGTGCCATTTGTGTTTTTTGTCTCAAATCTTGTGTGGACTCAGAGTCAGTCTTGGGGGGGATATACGACACAAATATTACATTGTCTTCATCCGGATGAGTGGCCGCGGACACGTGAACGGATGCTGCTGGCTGAGACGAATCATTGTGAGCGTCGTCGTCACAAAGATCGATCACTTCGTGCGACCCTTTCGGGAGGATTATTTGGACGCCCGGCCTTTTCTGAGGTGAAACCAACTCAAGTGATTGTTGGAATGAAGGCACGGTGGTTTTGTTGAATTCACAACTTTGTCCCGCTGCTGTGGGTGAGTCGGTTTTTCCCATTTTCCCAACAACTGGAAGAATATCTGGAATGACGGAAGAATTAATAGGATCAAGCGCCGGAGCCGTAAAGTTGTCCTCTTCTTCGATTACCCACTTAATGGGGCTGTTGGGCCTTTGTGAAACCTTTGGAATTAATTTTAAATGCGGTTTTGGTTCTTTTGATGGCGATCCACATGAATTAGCATTTGACATATTGCAGAGAAACTTGAGCGTGTCGAGTGCAGAAACACTTTGTGGACTGGCAGTTGTGACGGGTGGTGACGTGTAGACCACACCGGCTGAGCCTGAACTCTGAGAGGAATTGGCTGGCGAAGGAAAAATAGGTCTCTTGACACGAGGAGGTAGTTTAGATGCTGGGACTGTTGGGACTGCCGGGACTGCTGGAACTGTTGGGACTGCCGGGACTTGTGCATTAGGTAGAATCTGAAGGTACCGTCCTCTGGGGATGGCTGGAGCTTTCACTGTCACTGGGAGTGGACCTGGAAGTCTTCTTGACTTCTCCCTGTTTGCTGCAGGTGTTTCCATCTGAGGTACGACGTCTATTAACTTCCCATTCTGTTGCTGCAGTGGATGCTTGTTTAGTGAACTACCGAGATCCAAACCCACTTGATTAGGCAAGACGTTAATGATTGAAACCTGCTTCCTGACAACTTGCTGAGTGGCAGGAGGACTCAGCGCTGCCTTTTGTACCGTCTGAACAGGTGCTGAGGCGATGTTCATGTCGACAGCTTTCTGTTGCGTCGAACCCGTCTTACTTATTTGAGAATGGAAAAACTGCCCGTTGACCATTTGTACAGGAATCAGTTTCATGATATTCTTTCCGTCGGCTCCGACAGCAGGTATCGCCTGGTAGAAGACACCGGTCCCACTGACAGAAGAAAAGAAAAACACAGAAAGATGTCAGTCAAGAACAGTAAAGATTGAAAGGTAAACGCATAGTTAAATTTTACACTGTTATTAGAAAATACCGTAGAAATCCGGGCTAATATACTGTGTTAATATGACCGATTTTTCACGTTTTTCCGTATTTTGATTTTCTGGATTAACAGAAATATCTGTTAAAAAGGTACAGGGTATATACTGTAAATCTACAGAATTCTTCCAGTTTTGGATCAACAGACATGTTCATAAACTTAAAAAAGGTACTGGTGTGAAGCGTCTGGCGCAGGTGCGTTTACGGCGTGTACAAATCCACTTTTGCTAGTTTGACGGCAGAATGAAGGGTCCGTGCGCCGGGTCCATGGTTCAAAAGGGTTGTACTTAGTGTCTTCATTAATCAGGTGTGTTTTGGGCGTAACATGCAATCAACCAATCAGAGGTGTGTTTTGGGCGTAACATGCAATCAACCAATCAGGTGTGTTTTGGGCGTAACATGCAATCAACCAATCAGAGGTCCTCTCCCATTTCCTTTAAAAGCCAGGTGTGGTTGGACCTTGGTGGATTGGTATTATGATGGAGGATTTGTTGAGCAGGAGAAACTGAGCTACTATATATATATATATATATATATATACATACACACACATATAAACGCATATATATATATATATATATATATATATATATATATATATATATATATAATACATATATATATAAAAAATAACAATGAGATATTATTTTCCAGATGGAGTCACAGGTAAGTTTGTGACCACGTTTATTGCAATAAATTGAAAAACGTTAAACTGTTAAAGCAACAACTTTAGCCACACATACAGTATAGTTTGCTGATTTCTGGAGGAATTTTGTAGTTTGCGTATAATCTGCATTTATTTTATAGGCGGACATATTTTTAAAGTATTTTATTCATCAGTATGACAGTCTGCATTTATCTTGTATACATATTTTCTTTAAGTATTTTATTCCTTTGTATGATTGCTGTTACTGTTTAGTTAAAAAAATATATATATTTCAAGTATTTTATTCATTAGCACGATAATCTGCATTTATCTTACTGTTTAGTTAAAAAAAAAAAAACACCAAATATATTTGTAAGTATTTTATTCATTTGTATGATAGTTGACGAAAAAAGTAATAAAAGATATTTTATTCCAGAAGCAAGCTTTTATTTTGGAAAGTAGAAGCTTGGGGAACACACCTGGAGATACTGACAGGAAGGGGATATAACACACCTGGAGATACTGGACAGGAAGGGGATATAACACACCTGGAGATTCTGGACAGGAAGGGGATATAACACACCTGGAGATACTGGACAGGAAGGGGATATAACACACCTGGAGATACTGGACAGGAAGGGGACATAACACACCTGGAGATACTGGACAGGAAGGGGATATAACACACCTGGAGATACTGGACAGGAAGGGGATATAACACACCTGGAGATACTGACAGGAAGGGGATATAACACACCTGGAGATACTGGACAGGAAGGGGACATAACACACCTGGAGATACTGGACAGGAAGGGGATATAACACACCTGGAGATACTGGACAGGAAGGGGATATAACACACCTGGAGATACTGGACAGGAAGGGGATATAACACACCTGGAGATACTGGACAGGAAGGGGATATAACACACCTGGAGATACTGGACAGGAAGGGGATATAACACACCTGGAGATACTGGACAGGAAGGGGATATAACACACCTGGAGATACTGGACAGGAAGGGGATATAACACACCTGGAGATACTGACAGGAAGGGGATATAACACACCTGGAGATACTGGACAGGAAGGGGATATAACACACCTGGAGATACTGGACAGGAAGGGGATATAACACACCTGGAGATACTGACAGGAAGGGGATATAACACACCTGGAGATACTGGACAGGAAGGGGATATAACACACCTGGAGATTCTGGACAGGAAGGGGATATAACACACCTGGAGATACTGGACAGGAAGGGGATATAACACACCTGGAGATACTAGACAGGAAGGGGATATAACACACCTGGAGATTCTGGACAGGAAGGGGATATAACACACCTGGAGATTCTGGACAGGAAGGGGATATAACACACCTGGAGATACTGGACAGGAAGGGGATATAACACACCTGGAGATTCTGGACAGGAAGGGGATATAACACACCTGGAGATACTGGACAGGAAGGGGATATAACACACCTGGAGATACTGGACAGGAAGGGGATATAACACACCTGTAAAGTACCTAAAGCTGTTGATAACGAGAGGAAGGAGTGAACACCTTAAGATGTATAGACCGTTGAATTAAAAATTAGGTACACTAATATTAATATAACCATCATGTTATAAGCAGATGAATGATATAAAGTAATTTGGAGGCATAAACAACCTTTCAGTCATAGGTGGGGCTGGGATCGCTTTTTGGCAAGTGCAAAAGTGCATTTTATTGGTTGTAATGTCCCCTAAAAAGGTGTTTTAACTAGTAGAAGTAACAGATGGAGTATAATCTGACATATTTAACCCTTAATAACCAAAGCAGGTAATTTGGAGGCATAAACAACCTTTCAGTGACAAGGTAGGGGCTGGGATCACTTTTTGGCAAGTGCAAAAGTTTATTTTATTAGTTGTAATGTCCCCTAAAAAGGTGTTTTAACTAGTAGAAGTAACAGATGGAGTATAATCTGACATATTTAACCCTTAATAACCAAAGCAGGTAATTTGGAGGCATAAACAACCTTTCAGTGACAAGCTAGGGGCTGGGATCACTTTTTGGCAAGTGCAAAAGTGCATTTTATGGGTGGTAATGCCCCCCAAAAAGGTGTTTTAACTGGTGAAAGTGATGGATGGGTTATAATCTGACAGATTTAACCCTTATTAAGGAGAGCAAGTCATTTTGAGGCAAAAACAACCTTTCAGTGACAAGGTAGGGGCTGGGATCACTTTTTGGCAAAATGGACGGATTGTTTATAAGCTAGGACACATGACGCTCGCGCACACGTCAATCACGTTTTGACACGAGACCGGTCTACTCATTAGCTCTATACCTTGTTAATGTCAACGTAAATGCAAAGAAATGGGCTTCAAATCGCACTTTTGTTTGTGCGCCCCCCCCCCGCTTCTCATATCAAGTAACAACGTTGACTGTAACCATAGTTACCTGTGAATAGAATCCATGTTTTTCGTAGCGGGAAACATCATGAAACCACTTGAGTCCGGCTTCCCATCCAAAACCAGCTTCGTTGAGTCTCGAGACAGAGTAATTCCGGCACAATGTGCGCGTTACTCCCGCCAGCTACACGGAGAGGCGGTCTATACCAACGCGGGGGGTCAACCGTCGACTAGATAAACCCCCGTTGAACTCGCACCGTCAACATTTCTCACTCGACCTTTTTCTTCTGGGACTTCCGTTTCTTGATCGCGCCCGTTACATCAAACTTCCGGTCTGTTACAGCAATTTGGTTCCGGGTGGTTGGTTGCATGGTTCCGGAAGTTAAACAAATCCCATTACTTTCCATCATAATGATTTCGATTATAAGCCATAATGTCTAAAAGCAGCCAAGGTAGACTGAACACGAGGAGTGAGATTGTGAAACGAAGGTTTCAGCTCCTGTAGAGACCAAAAGTCCGTATGAAATCAAGCTTTGTTTTTAAGAACATGTCATGGATCCGTCCTGCCTGCACGATCCGTTCTGCGCATGTGCAAGATGTTCGCACATACGCAGATGCTAGAGGCTCGTTCAAGATGAACTGCGCCTCACCTGTGTTGCCAGATCTTGCGAGACAAATAAGCAACCAGGCCTGTGAAAACAAGCCCAAAACAAGCGACTTTTTCTACGCAGCCCCCCTGGAAAATAAAATAAATAAACTGTGTGGTTTTACAATCCTGGGGACGGATTGTCAATTTCCATCCATGTGGACAGATTGGTAAACTGTAGCCTACAGTTTATTTATTTTCTCTCACAGGAGGGAGTTAAACCGCCTTTTAACATTATTTAACATTAGCAAACTGATGGCATATCAAATTTGCACTTTTTCACAGTAATTTTGAGTTGTTCCCCACGAATCCATCCTTGAATCCATTCTTTTCCTCCTTTCTCTTTCTCCCAGTCTTTGTTATATTTCTTCCCGTATTTCACCACTTTATCCCGGTATCATTCCTCCAAAACCTCTCCTACAGTCCAGTTACCATCGGTCGCTACTCGCGCATTTTCCTAACCAGGGGGGGGGCAAAAAGCCGCGGTAAAGTCGGACAGTTTCCATCTGATTCCAGCCGCCTTCAGACTGAACAGGAAGTGACAAAAACACTGTGGTGCGATTATGATTTAATAAAATATAATTAGACCCGCATATCAGCTGGTACACACTCTCTAGTTGTTTTAATTATGACAGAGTAGCTCTCATAATGTTCTACATGAGATCTGTTGCTGAATTTTATTAACAACATACTGGAGATGATCAGTGATCTGAACAGATTTAGTCTCTCTGACTTCTTAACGTCACTATCAGCCACACAACGTGTGTTCTGGACAGAATAAGTCTTTAAATCAGACAAATAGCAACTAAAATCCTCCGATTAAAAAACAATAAAAAGTTTATATAAAACGTCATCATGTTGTAAACCAATCAGCTGTTAAATCAGCTGAGAGGCCGGCGTTTCCCAGCATGCTCTGGGTCCGCCTGGCTCTTGCAGTCGGTGAAAAGCAACCGCGCCGCCTGGTCTCGGACCTGCGGCCGCCTGGTCCCCAGACCTGCGGCCGCCTGGTCCCAGACCTGCGGCCGCCTGGTCTCAGACCTGCGGCCGCCTGGTCCCAGACACCTGCGGCCGCCTGGTCCCAGACACCTGCGGCCGCCTGGTCTCAGACCTGCGGCCGCCTGGTCTCGAACCTGCGGCCGCCTGGTCCCAGACACCTGCGGCCGCCTGGTCCCAGACACCTGCGGCCGCCTGGTCTCAGACCTGCGGCCGCCTGGTCCCAGACCCCTGCGGCCGCCTGGTCCCAGACCTGCGGCCGCCTGGTCTCATGAGATTCCCGTTTCCCACGTGTGCATGACGTCAGAGCAAGTCGAGACACAAACGTACCGGCATGCAACGGGCGCCGATCGCCGGTGATCGATTCTGCGCAGACTTGGCTCATCTCGAACGAGCCCATCTCCTGCTGAGGGGTTGCCAGGTCTGCGGTTTTCCCGTGGAATTGGGCTACGTTTTAAAGCGTTACCGCCATAGATAGTATAAGAAATGGACAATGTGACGCCGTTGTTTTAGCGAAGACTGTTAAAAACAATGTTCTGTAAACAATGTATTTCCGTTTCATGAACTCTGCAGCCAGATTTTTATTTATTTATAGTATCAATTCATAATAAGGGTTATCTTGAGAAAGATGAATAGAAATAAGCCTTTTTCTTCACAACAGGAAGATAATGCAAAGTTGATTCCTGTATTTTTGTGAGAGTTTCTATTTTACATGATAGAACCTTTTGATCTGTGATTTGATACCGGTTCCTGAACTTTTTTCCAATTGCATAAAACAAAAAGAAACTACATTTTTATTAAGTTTCTGCTCCTAGTACGCATAGACAGTTAAAGAAATGGACCAACAGGTCCCGTTGCTCTGGACGGAGACCAGTGGAGTCTGTTAGAAGCTCTTTCCCGGTGATGCTGAGCGTTACTGCACAGCCTCCAACTGAGCTGGAAGACGTAGATGTGACGTGAGCAACCTGTCTGAAAGCTGTAAGTCTTCTGGTAGCTGTGCAAGAGAAATCTCAATCATTCCCCATCAGCAGAGACGGAGAGGTAGGTATATGTTAGGAGATAACATGGACACAGGCTAATTACTGCTAACTAACATGCTAGTTAACATTAACATAGGCACAGGCTAATTACTGCTAACTAACATGCTAGTTAACATTAACATAGGTACAGGCTAATTACTGGTAACTAACATGCTAGTTAACATTAACATAAGCACAGGCTAATTACTGGTAACTAACATTCTAGTTAACATTAACATAGGTACAGGCTAATTACTGGTAACTAACATGCTAGTTAACATTAACATAGACACAGGCTAATTAATGCTAACTAACATGCTAGTTAACATTAACATAGGCACAGGCTAATTACTGCTAACTAGCATGCTAGTTAACATTAACATAGGCACAGGCTAATTACTGGTAACTAACATGCTAGTTAACATTAACATAGGCACAGGCTAATTACTGCTAACTAACATGCTAGTTAACATTAACATAAGCACAGGCTAATTACTGGTAACTAACATGCTAGTTAACATCAACATAGGCACAGGCTAATTACTGCTAACTAACATGCTAGTTAACATTAACATAGGCACAGGCTAATTACTGCTAACTAACATGCTAGTTAACATTAACATAGGCACAGGCTAATTACTGCTAACTAGCATGCTAGTTAACATTAACATAGGCACAGGCTAATTACTGGTAACTAACATGCTAGTTAACATTAACATAGGCACAGGCTAATTACTGCTAACTAACATGCTAGTTAACATTAACATAAGCACAGGCTAATTACTGGTAACTAACATGCTAGTTAACATCAACATAGGCACAGGCTAATTACTGCTAACTAACATGCTAGTTAACATTAACATAGGCACAGGCTAATTACTGCTAACTAACATGCTAGTTAACATTAACATAGACACAGGCTAATTACTGCTAACTAACATGCTAGTTAACATTAACATAAACACAGGCTAATTACTGCTAACTAACATGCTAGTTAACATTAACATAGGCACAGGCTAATTACTGCTAGCTAACATGCTAGTTAACATTAACATAGACACAGGCTAATTACTGCTAACTAACATTCTAGTTAACATTAACATAGGTACAGGCTAATTACTGGTAACTAACATGCTAGTTAACATTAACATAGGCAAAGGCTAATTACTGGTAACTAACATGCTAGTTAACATTAACATAGACACAGGCTAATTACTGCTAACTAACATGCTAGTTAACATTAACATAGACACAGGCTAGTTACTGCTAGCTAACATGCTAGTTAACATTAACATAGACACAGGCTAATTACTGCTAACTAACATGCTAGTTAACATCAACATAGGCACAGGCTAATTACTGCTAACTAACATGCTAGTTAACATTAACATAGGCACAGGCTAATTACTGCTAACTAACATGCTAGTTAACATTAACATAGACACAGGCTAATTACTGCTAACTAACATGCTAGTTAACATTAACATAAACACAGGCTAATTACTGCTAACTAACATGCTAGTTAACATTAACATAGGCACAGGCTAATTACTGCTAACTAACATGCTAGTTAACATTAACATAAACACAGGCTAATTACTGCTAACTAACATGCTAGTTAACATTAACATAGGCACAGGCTAATTACTGCTAGCTAACATGCTAGTTAACATTAACATAGACACAGGCTAGTTAATGCTAACTAACATGCTAGTTAACATTAACATAGACACAGGCTAATTACTGCTAACTAACATGCTAGTTAACATTAACATAGACACAGGCTAGTTAATGCAAACTAACATGCTAGTTAACATTAACATAGACACAGGCTAATTACTGCTAACTAACATGCTAGTTAACATTAACATAGACACAGGCTAATTACTGCTAACTAACATGCTAGTTAACATTAACATAGGCACAGGCTAATTACTGCTAGCTAACATGCTAGTTAACATTAACATAGACACAGGCTAATTACTGCTAACTAACATGCTAGTTAACATTAACATAGGCACAGGCTAATTACTGCTAACTAACATGCTAGTTAACATTAACATAGGCACAGGTTAATTACTGCTAACTAACATTCTAGTTAACATTAACATAAGCACAGGCTAATTACTGCTAACTAACATGCTAGTTAACATTAACATAGGCACAGGCTAATTACTGGTAACTAACATGCTAGTTAACATTAACATAGGCACAGGTTAATTACTGCTAACTAACATTCTAGTTAACATTAACATAAGCACAGGCTAATTACTGCTAACTAACATGCTAGTTAACATTAGTAATTAAACCTAAACAGCTGATGTAAGTCGAAACTGCCTGTGAGCTTCTCCTGACAATACGGTAATTCCTCTACTATGCGACAGTAAGTCGCGTGGTTATGACACAATCGTTAGTGGGTCATCTGCCTGTGTCAAGTGGGATCCTGTGTGGGATATGTGTATATACTGTATATGCTTTTTTGTGTCTTTGTTGATGTCCTACCATGAGCACAATGAAGCAAATCCTAGCAACTTGAACCGAGTTGCATGGCAACAAAATATTGAATCTTGGATCCTTTCCAAAACGTTGTCAGACACTTAGAAAATTAATCTGAGCCTGTCTGTGGCAAAGAAATCTCAACTTTTAGTGGACGTAAATTGACAGTGAGTAGGTCACTTAAGACACCAATGCATGGCAAAACAAGGTCCAGCTTGAAAAAACCCAAATTAGCCTTTAATAGTCATCCAGTTCCAGGTAACACATTAACTGGAGCTGCCAAACAGGTTTCACTGCAGCATGCACACAGAGCCACGCACATACACGCCCAAATGTGTCACCTTTGGTCTGTCATTGAAAGAGGAAATCCCAGCCTGAGACTATAGTCCTTCAACTGCATGTTTCAACAAGTGCACTTCCTCATCGTCGCTAACAACAGTTGTTTACACTGCCTGCATGTTGCTGTGGAAGATAACATTTTAAGCAGGTATTTATTGACGGAGGAATGAAGTTATGACATAGCATTTGACAAGTTGTAACGTTAGAGAAACTGGATTCGGTGAATAAATAGATTTCATTCATCTGCTCGGCCAAGACAAATGGACACGACGTCACAGGAAGCGCAGGTGGTAAGCGTGTTCCTTCCATACACCGCTCTCTTTGTGTTTTGAGTTCAAGGCTGCTTCACTTGTCTGAACAGGCTCAACTGTGATTAACTTGCCACTTTCTGTCATTTTTTTTCAATGCTCACTCTTGGTACGTTCATTGATATTAGCGTCTGGCAGGTATCATGAACGAAGGTGCGATGCTCTTTCGGTTGTTATTTGGAAACCAGAACAATAAGTTAAAGAGTGAAATTTAAAGACGATAAACAGACGGACAGTTTCTGTGAATATCACATGACAGGAGGAATAGAAACCTTTTATCATAACAACTTCACTTTTACTTCCTGTGGTTAGGGCTGCTTTACAAATGCACACAATTTTGATGATGAGTGTCGGGGAGTGTGTGTGTGTGTGTGTGTGTGTGTGTGTGTGCATTTTATGACTTTGTTGATAATTGTGTGTGAAACATGAAATTTCCCCCAATATATTGGTAACCTATTATCTGCAATAGCAGCTTCCTGCCCACCTGTCTCAACTCGCAAAGCTTTCCATTTCAACATTAGTACAAAAGTGCTGCAACCAGATTTCAGTGTTAGTGCCTAACCTGCAGCATAGGGCCGCAGGTTGGAATCGAACCCTGGACTGAGCCTTAGTACATGGGGCGCACGCTCAACCAGGTGAGCTGACAGGGCGCACCCCACCAAGATTAAAATAGACTCAGACCAACATACTGTTGATATTAAATGCCCTTAGCGTCCGTTACATGTTAGCCATGTGTCATTGTCCTCATGGGGACACTATACACAATGGCTTTCACTTAAAGTGCTCATTTTATGCTTTTCCCCTTAACTTAATTGTGTTATATGTCTTTTTTGTGCACGGTTCACAAAGTGAAAAAGCCCAAAGTCCCCCTCCTCAAAGGGACTCACCGTGTCCAACAGAAAACATTGTAGTCAGGCCTTTACTTCAGAGACAGACGTGCGTCGCTTTGTAACACACGTTATAATGCTCGCCATGTTGCTAGCATGGCACGCCCTCATACTCTGCTTCTGACTGGCTAGTAGTCCTTACCTAGGTACTGTCAGGGCACGCCCTCATACTCTGCTTCTGACTGGCTAGTAGTCCTTACCTAGGCACTGTCAGGGCCCTCATACTCTGCTTCTGACTGGCTAGTAGTCCTTACCTAGGTACTGTCAGGGCCCTCATACTCTGCTTCTGACTGGCTAGTAGTCCTTACCTAGGTACTGTCAGGGCACGCCTCATACTCTGCTTCTGACTGGCTAGTAGTCCTTACCTAGGTATTGTCAGGGCCTCATACTCTGCTTCTGACTGGCTAGTAGTCCTTACCTAGGTACTGTCAGGACCCTCATACTCTGCTTCTGACTGGCTAGTAGTCCTTACCTAGGTACTGTCAGGGCCCTCATACTCTGCTTCTGACTGGCTAGTAGTCCTTACCTAGGTACTGTCAGTGCACACCCTCGTACTCTGCCCCTGACTGGCTAGTAGTCTTTACTGCGCATGTGCGACTCCCAACAAAGATGGCACAGAGGTGAGATGTCTCACTCTGTAGCTAAAACACAGAGCTCAACACACAGGGTGAAAAGAGGAGCTGCAGCAATGTGCAATACAACAAAAATATGGTGTTTTTGGGAAATGAAACCATGTAAACCTAGTCTGTTATAACCACTAAATACTATTATGAACATGAAAATGAGCATAATATGAGCCCTTTAAATGGCTTCTAGTGAAATATAGAATTGATTACTAATGACCTACTATATACAGTAGGTATTGTATTTATTGTAGTCTGAAACACGTTTTATGAAATAATTATGAATGGTACCGCTTACATTGTTTAAGGAAACTCATATTTTAATATTGATCAAAACCATAATGACTATGTTTTACCTTGTTGTCATGGTTTGGTCACGCACCCTTAAAGTAGACATGAAACTTCCAGGTTTTGACAAGTTCTGACCAAAATATAGTACGTTGGAGCATATTTTTTAAAAATAACATAAGCGTTGTATTCAATTTATGGTTTTTATGGTTAGATTTATGCCACTTTGCTCGTTTGAAAGCCATGATGTCTCTCTCTCATGGGTGGGCCAACTTCTCTAGGCGGGCAAAGCAGAGAAAAGGGAGGTAACCTTCCCCCTTATGACCTCATAAGAGGTAAGATTCCAGATCAGCCCATCTGAGCTTTCATTTTCTCAAAGGCAGAGCAGGATACCCACCATAGGCAGGCTGGGGGAATGCATATTAATGTTAATTAAAAAAAATAACTTTAAATGATGACTCCCTCCCTTTTTGCAGTGATTGTAAGCTTCTTTCCTCCAGACGGAGGTTTTTAGTCCCGAGGTGCAGAATAGAATAGAATAGAATAGAATAGAAAGCCTTTATTGTTATTATACACAAGTACACAGTACCTGTGCAATGAAATTGGAGCGATCCCTTTTCAGTGTTGACAAATAACAATAACATAAAGATAACAATATAAAATATCAAAAATATAAAGTGTAGGTAGTGCAGAGAAAGAAGAGGCAGGGGAGGGGGGCGGGGGGGCTGGTGCACAGTCCTGAGTCCGGAGAGCAACTGTATACATATATAAAATAGCTTTGAATACACATTGTTCAAGTTCAAGGAGTCTTTATTATCCCCGAGGGGCAATTTGTTGTGCAGCAGCATGTAACACACAGGTTATAAAAGACAACAACCATACTTCTCCAAACAAAAAATACGTACTACACGGAAGACCACACCTCACATTGACTTATTAAAAAAGCCTATAGCAGCTGGGACAAAAGAGTTTTTATGTCTGTTTGTCCTGCATTTAGGCTTTAGACTGAATCTGCAGCCAGACGGCAACAAAATGAAGCAGCTGTTCAGGGGGGGACTGGGGTAGGCCACGACTGACTGGGGTTCGGGGGGTGACTGGGGTCGGCCACGACTGACTGGGGTTCGGGGGGTGACTGGGGTCGGCCACGACTGACTGGGGTTCGGGGTGACTCGGGTCGGCTAGGACTGACTGGGGTTCGGGGTGACTCGGGTCGGCTAGGACTGACTGGGGTTCGGGGGGTGACTCGGGTCGGCTAGGACTGACTGGGGTTCGGGGGGTGACTGGGGTCGGCCACGACTGACTGGGGTTCGGGGGGTGACTGGGGTCGGCCACGACTGACTGGGGTTCGGGGGGTGACTGGGGTCGGCCACGACTGACTGGGGTTCGGGGGGTGACTCGGGTCGGCTAGGACTGACTGGGGTTCGGGGGGTGACTCGGGTCGGCTAGGACTGACTGGGGTTCGGGGGGTGACTGGGGTCGGCCACGACTGACTGGGGTTCGGGGGGTGACTGGGGTCGGCCACGACTGACTGGGGTTCGGGGGGTGACTGGGGTCGGCCACGACTGACTGGGGTTCGGGGGGTGACTGGGGTCGGCCAGGACTGATTGGGCCTTCTTGAGGGACCTTGTCTCATAGACAGAGTTTAGGTCAGTCAGAGGGTTCTGGGAGATCTTGCCACACACCTTAACTATATAATGCAGCCTGTTCTTGTTTTTAAGCGTGAGGGACCCAAACCAGCTAACAAAGGCAAAAGAAAGAATAGATTCAATAAAACAACAATAAAACATCCTCATAAAAGTCTTATCGACATTAAAATTGCGAAGTTTGCGGTAAAAGAACATGCGTTGATGTGATTTCTTACAGACAGCGTCAACTTGTGGCTCGAAGGTGAGTTTGTCATCGATTATAATACCAAGGGAATGGAGAGATATTTCCTTCTTTATAGATTGAATTATTACTTTATGTTATCACTATTATTATTACTTCAACATTGTGTGAAAGTAGATAAAGTATTAACAAATAAATAAATATTGCACTGTAATGAACGAAGCTGTACAGAAATAGCTTTGTTCCTGCTGCTAATCGGTAGCGATATTGCACAGATATGATAGAAGCATTGTAATTTGGTTGTAAACTTGCTTTTTTCTTAATTTTATTTGGGAGATTATTTATTTGAATATTTATTTTTACCTCTCTCTCGCTCTCCTATGTCCTAGTAGGTGGAATATTGAGTGGTGGGATTAGATTATGAGTACTTGTGTCAGTTTTTGGTGTTTTTTTTTCTTAGTTGTGTGTCATGATGGATGTCACGCACAACAAATCTACTTACTTAGCGAGGTCTAGTCTATGCACTATTCACTAAGCAAAACAAAAACAGAGTACTTAATCATCTTATCAGGGTATTTATGTTTCCACCAGAGATAGGGACTGGAGTTTGAGACTTGGACTTGAGTCGCACTTAACCCTCATGTTGTCCTCATGTTATCCTCATGTTGTCCTCATGTTGTCTCCATGTTGTCCCCATGTTGTCCTCATGTTGCCCTCATGTTGTCCTCATGTTGCCCTCATGTTGTCCTCATGTTGCCCTCATGTTGTCCTCATGTTGTCCTCATGTTGCCCTCATGTTGTCCTCATGTTGCCCTCATGTTGTCCTCATGTTGCCCTCATGTTGTCCTCATGTTGTCCTCATGTTGCCCTCATGTTGTCCTCATGTTATCCTCATGTTGTCCTCATGTTGTCCTCATGTTGTCCTCATGTTATCCTCATGTTGTCCTCATGTTGTCTCCATGTTGTCCCCATGTTGTCCCCATGTTGCCCTCATGTTGTCCTCATGTTGCCCTCATGTTGTCCTCATGTTGTCCTCATGTTGCCCTCATGTTGTCCTCATGTTGTCCTCATGTTGTCCTCATGTTGCCCTCATGTTGTCCTCATGTTGTCCTCATGTTGCCCTCATGTTGTCCTCATGTTGTCCCCATGTTGTCCTCATGTTGTCCTCATGTTGCCCTCATGTTGTCCTCATGTTGCCCTCATGTTGTCCTCATGTTGTCCTCATGTTGCCCTCATGTTGCCCTCATGTTGTCCTCATGTTGTCTCCATGTTGTCCTCATGTTGTCCCCATGTTGTCCTCATGTTGCCCTCATGTTGTCCTCATGTTATCCTCATGTTGTCCTCATGTTGTCTCCATGTTGTCCCCATGTTGTCCTCATGTTGCCCTCATGTTGTCCTCATGTTGCCCTCATGTTGTCCTCATGTTGCCCTCATGTTGTCTCCATGTTGTCCCCATGTTGTCCTCATGTTGTCCTCATGTTGTCTCCATGTTGTCCTCATGTTGTCCTCATGTTGTCCTCATGTTGCCCTCATGTTGTCCTCATGTTGTCCCCATGTTGTCCCCATGTTGTCTCCATGTTGTCCTCATGTTGCCCTCATGTTGTCCTCATGTTGTCCTCATGTTGTCCTCATGTTGTCCCCATGTTGTCCTCATGTTGCCCTCATGTTGTCCTCATGTTGTCCCCATGTTGCCCTCATGTTGTCCTCATGTTGTCCCCATGTTGTCTCCATGTTGTCCTCATGTTGCCCTCATGTTGTCCTCATGTTGTCCTCATGTTGTCCTCATGTTGTCTCCATGTTGTCCTCATGTTGTCCTCATGTTGTCCTCATGTTGTCCTCATGTTTTCCTATATCAATGTTCTTTTTAATTCCCCAAAATAACATGATTGATTCCACACAACGCTCTTTGGCAAGTACAAATCTCTACTTTCATTAATTTTGGGGCGTCTTATTCAATTTTATAGCATTTGAAAACAAATTGAAGTGTTTTTGAAATAGTATTGAGAGTAAAAGTTGACATATTCCAGTCTGTGATTATCATCAACATCCATTCCTTTAATTTTAGTCTCAATAATTCCTAATTTCTGCTTTTCTAACTCAAACATTAGGTATAATTTTCTATAAAATGAGGTTTATTGACCATGAATTCCTAAAATAACTGTAAAACTAAAGTTAATAACTTAGTGTTACGTAGTGTTAAATGTCAAAAAAAAGTGACAAACATTGAAAAAAAGTTTTGAAAAAGGGACAAAAATGTAAGAAAAAGTTAAAAACATTGTTAAAAGCGTCAAAAGTGTTTTCAATTTTGACAGGAAGACAACACGAGGGTTAAATCAAACACACAGTGACTTCAGACTTGATGCAGAACTCGTCCTCAAAAGACTTCAGACCCGGATCAGACACGAGATGCAGATTGTGAACGAGCTTTATATTTTTTAAGATCATTTTTGGGGCATTTTGTTATGATCCCAGGAAAGGAGGACCCAAACGCAGAGTAGGGCAGGGCAGGCAGAAGCGGGTTAAAAAAAAAAGATTTATTTTATTTTATTTTTATTTATTAATCCAGCAACAAACCAAAAACTCGAGCACGGAGGTTGGCAAAACTCCCGGGGAAGGAAAAATGCAGGGAGGCAATACAAAATATCACCGACCGAAACATGTCACACACCAAAAAGGATCTAAGACTAAATACAGAGCGTAACGAGGAAACAGGTGACAAGAGGGCTGGGAAACAGGTGGAAAACATCAGGTAATCACGGAGGTGGTAACACACAGGAAGTAGAACTAAATACAACACGAGACAGAGACCAGACTTCAAAATAAGACAGAAAACAGAACATGTACAAGACCAAACCCAAAAACGCAAGACAAGACAGAACCAGGCCAAACACAGAAAAACAGACAAACCATCACACATTATGGCCTTTAATGGCTATGACAGTTGCAGACAGGAAGTGGAGGGGGACACTTTGCTGCATAAGGGGCCATGGGCTGGATTTGAACCTTGGGCCGCTGCGGTAAGTAGATGTAATTTATAGGAGGATTGGGCCCCCAATAATCAAAACTGGCCAGTGCAATTCCCCCAATGTATTAACAATATCCTTTAGGCTACATAAATAAAGACATTTGCACCATAACATGTTGCAGAATGGACACAAATTGTTACAGAAAAATTCATCAGAATGCATAAAGTGAAGTGTTTGATATGCTCAAAGTTTTAGTTTTGCCTAAAAGTGGTGATCTCAACCCCCCCCCCCAGCAGGGCTGTAGTACTCGAGTCCAGTCTTGGACTCGAGTACTAGTAACAGTACTAGTACTACTGTAGCAGTATTGTCTATGTAGCTATTATGAGTTATCACCATATGATATCAAGGGGAATGGCTGTACTCATAAATCCTGGGTGTTCTGACACTGTTTTTGCTTTTATATCAACAAATAACCCAAATTGATTGTCTTGATACTGTCATGCATAAGGCCGTTTTTTTCTGTCCTGGACTCGGTCTTGTCTTGGACTCGAACCTTTTTGGACTCGGTCTTGTCTTGGACTCGAACCTCTTTGGACTCGGTCTTGTCTTGGACTCGAACCTCTTTGGACTCGGTCTTGTCTTGGACTCAAACCTTTTTGGACTCGGTCTTGTCTTGGACTCGAACCTCTTTGGACTCGGTCTTGTCTTGGACTCGAACCTCTTTGGACTCGGTCTTGTCTTGGACTCGAACCTCTTTGGACTCGGTCTTGTCTTGGACTCGAACCTTTTGGACTCGGTCTTGTCTTGGACTCGAACCTCTTTGGACTCGGTCTTGTCTTGGACTCGAACCTCTTTGGACTCGGTCTTGTCTTGGACTCGAACCTCTTTGGACTCGGTCTTGTCTTGGACTCGAACCTCTTTGGACTCGGTCTTGTCTTGGACTCGAACCTCTTTGGACTCGGTCTTGTCTTGGACTCGAACCTCTTTGGACTCGGTCTTGTCTTGGACTCGAACCTTTTTGGACTCGGTCTTGTCTTGGACTCGAACCTCTTTGGACTCGGTCTTGTCTTGGACTCAAACCTCTTTGGACTCGGTCTTGTCTTGGACTCGAACCTCTTTTGACTCGGTCTTGTCTTGGACTCGAACCTCTTTGGACTCGGTCTTGTCTTGGACTCGAACCTTTTTGGTCTCGGTCTTGTCTTGGACTCAAACGTCTTGTTCGGTCTTGACTTGGACTCAAACGTCTTGTTCGGTCTTGACTTGGACTTGACTAATCCTGGTCTCGGACTTGTCTTGGACTCGACAAAGGTGGTCTTGACTACAGCCCTAGTGGGAAGGTCTGGGAACAGCTCAAAAGTTTGGGCCCCCCAGGTTAAAAATGTGTATTAATGTGCATAAAGAGGCCAAGAAAAGATGGAAAAAATCTCCAAAAGGCATCAAATAACAGATTAGACATTCGTATTAACTCTGCTGGGGGGCCCAAACCTTTACAGTCATTTTTTTGTTTTCTTTTATTTTGAAAGTGTAAATGATACACTAACTTATTGTGACATATTATACGAATGTACCTCGTAAACAATCTTTTTTGGGGCATTTTGGCCTTTAATGGCTAGGACAGACAGACAGGAAAATGAGGAGAGAGAGGGGGATGACACGCAGAAAAGGGTCACAAGTTGGACTCGAACCCGGACCGCTGCAGAGGACTCAGCCTACATGGGGTGCACGCTCTTACTGGGTGACCTGGAGGCCGCTTCCGAACCAATCAGTGGATCAGATTATATATCCAGGTCTCATTCAGTGTACGGTGGTGTTTCTTCTCTCTTAGACTTTATGGTAAAGTGTTTTGACTTAACGTAGGCGGTGTCATGCACTCTCTACTTTCTCTCCTGCTCATGCTCACTAACCAGTTCATTCAAAACAAACAAGAAACATAAAACTCATCACTTCCTGTGCCAGACGACTTGTTTTTCCAGGAAACGACTGACGACTGACAAATGACAAATGCTTTCAGATGAAAAAAGGGAAAGCAGAATGTTTTACAACCATAAACAACCTCATATTACAAATACCGAACTTTAATGTCATGCTCCACTAACCCTGCCTTGACGCATTCCTCTTGCACACTGGTGGTTTTTATTGCTGGGGAGTTTTCCCAGAGGGCATCATCAGGTCCTGTCATTTTGGTCGGCTATAAATAGCGCCCGTGTCTTCCCATGCAGAACAACCAATAACACTCATACACAGTTCACGCAGTGTGGGATAACGGTTGAGTGTTCAAACAAGAGTCATTAGCAACTACAGTAACTGTAACAAGGGAATTTCCCCATTGTGGGATGAGTAAAGTATTATCTTTTCTTATCTTATCTTAAACCAGTGGTTCCCAATCTTGTTCAGCACAAGACCCAAAAGAGAAACTTGGTGTCTCTCCGGGACCCAAATTTACAAAAAATACACCATGAATCATTGTAACATCTACATTTTTAAACTGTGGACAAAAGACGGAACAAAACATTGATTTAAATGTATATGAAGTATATTTATTCCATTATAAAAGTAATCAAAAACAGAAAAGGTCTCTATTGTCCTCTCTGTGTCTCCGTCCCCTCCCATCGTCCCTCAGGACCCACACCAACATGTTTTTAATAATGCTGACTTGAATTTAATGAGATGTATGTGGCTGGTTGATGTCTTCTCTAGGTTCGGTTTTTGAAAGTGCCCTTCTGAGGTCATTCTGAGGTCATTCTGAGGTCATTCTGAGGTCATTCTGAGGTCATGCTGAGCATTTAGTCTGTTTCTGTATTTGTTTTTCGGGTACGCTAGAGTCGAAAAGCCAGATTCTCATTTTACTCTGCCAATTGGCGACCCAATAAAACGGGTCTGCGACCCATTTTGGGTCCCGACCCTAAGTTTGGGAAACATTGTCTTAAAGGACTGGTATCCATAAACTAGTATTAGCTAGTGTCAGTGACTTGGAAAACACACTGACTTCAGTTTCCAAGGCAGGAGTGTCAAACTCAGTAACCCTAAAGGCCACACTGGAAAAAATAAGAAGTACCTTTGACTGTATTATTGCATGTCTCACATATTCTTCTCACTCTCAGTTTGGTTGACATAAACTCTTAAAAAAGTTCCTTAGCCATAATTTGAAAAACAACATTAATACATTGGAAAAGCGCCAAAAAATGTCAGAAAAAGTCAGAAAAAGTGGCAAAACAGAGAAAAAAATACAAAACAAATCAGAAAAACAAATGACATGCGGGCCAAAATAAACCTAAATTGATATGCGGGCTGGATCAAAGTCGGCGAGGGACCGGATTTGGACCGCGGGCCTAGAGTTTGACACGTGTGTTCTAAGGACTCGTAAAAACTAGACAGTGTGGGCACCTGTACACCAGGGTTGTTTTTTTTCTGGGCTTTTTGGCCTTTATTTGATAAGACAGATGAAGAAAAGACAAGTGGGTAGAGAGTCATTTTGTTTTTTTAACCCACCGTGTCCTCCTTGGTTACTAGCAACTGTGTGGAGGAGGAGGAGGGGGGGAGGGGGTTTGTACGCCGTCACTGAAGGCTTGTATCATGTATATCAGTTTTGATGTAATTAATTAGAATTCCTCATGGGGGAGACAGAAACTACGCACTGTAGCTATATATATATATATATATATATACACAGTATATATATATATTATATATAATATATATATTATATATAATATATATATATATTATACATCATATATATCTTATATATATATAATATATATATATATATATATAATATATATATCTATATATATCTATATATATATAGATATATATATTATATATATAATATATATATTATATATCATATATATATACATATATATATATAGATAGATATATTATATATATAATATATATATTATATATAATATATATATATATATATATATATATATTATATTTAATATATATATTATATATAATATCATATATATATAATAGTATATAATATATCTATATATTATATATATATATATATATCTATATATATATTATATTATATATATAATATATATATATATATATATATATATATATATATATATATATACACCAACAGACTAACATCCTTTTTTATTTAGCTAGGAAGGCGAAATGTGCACTAATCCTTTATTTTGGGTCCACTTATTGAATGTATAATTCACGTCTTTGTTTCATATTTAATCGAAATGTGTCTTTATTCCCCGTTCTCTCAGAAGTCGGCGCAGCAACTGACTCCAAACGCAAGAAGGAGTTTCAGCTTTTCATCTCTCCGTATAAAAAGTAAGATTATATACATACATATTTATATATATATACAGTATACATTATACATCATATACGATACACAGTCACAGTGATGTAACATGTCGGGATTTAATTGAAGACAATTCAGTCTTTAATTCAGCGATAACTCATTATTATGATAATGATAATTCTATAATAATACTAATTATAATGTGAATTTCTCCAGAAAGGCACAACAGTAATGAAGAGGGCGGGTTTACACGGCGGAGAGGGTTGCTGTCTTTCTCATCCGTACGTGAGACATCGACAAAGGGTAAACCATTGGCACTTTTATAATTCCCGAAAAAGTCAAGTTCTCTTACAATCTTGAATCTACCACGGTAACCATAACCAATAACATGACTAATTAGTTTGTTCCCTCATGAAGATACAGGGCTGTCAATCAATTACATTTCTTAATCGCAAAAAATCGCATGATTGTCCACGGTTAACTCGCGATTAATCGCAAATCATACCAATGTTTTCATCTGGTCTGAATGTACTTTAAAAGGATATACCGTACACTATATACAGTTTGGGGTCACTTACATATTTCCATACCGTTCCAGCTGATCTGAGTGGGGGGCTGATCTTTAATGCATTGTCTACATTGCCCATTATCAGCAACCATTCATCCAACCAATGCTCCAAAGGCTCATTATGTTCACTAATCTGATATCACTAGCAGGGACCATGCCACAACCATGTGTTAGTTAAAGATTTAATGAACAATATGAACGTGCAAAATGGATGTGGATGTGGTCTGATGGCTGGTCTGGGAGGATGTGTGATGACCAGGTGGAAGAGACTCAGGGTGGGGGTTCCACTCAGAAGCAGTTTTTGCCCGAATAGTCTACAGACCCCCAGATGGTACCTAGAAGAGACACGAGAGAGATGAGCAGCAGGAAGGGAAGAGGGGGAAGATGGATGAAGGAGAGGGAAAGGGAGGGTGGGGGGTCAAGCAATCAGAGACACGAGCCTGGCTGTGCATGCAGCACGGTAGATGTAGGTGTGTCTGGTGATTAGAGGTGTGGTTTAGGCGTGGCCCTGCTCCCGAACCTTAGTTAACAAATTGACTCCATATCATATACTAACTAACTGAGAAAACAGTAGAGAACCCTTCTGCAATTGTAATGGTAAGTCAATGGAGGCCATACGCGTTGATAAACACGCTAAACAGGGAGTATATTTAATAGCATACGAATTGGCGAGTCATACATACGCCATTTCATGAGATCAGTCTGTGGAACTTGGTCTTTATCCACATCTGCTTATCAGAATCAGCTGTATTTGCCAGGTATGGGGACACAAACGAGGACTTTTACTTTGGAACATCGTTGCTCACAATTATATTAGATTAGATTATACTTTATTCATCCCACAACGGGGAAATTTCCTTATCACAGCAGCAGCATTTTCTTCAATAACAGCAAAAAAGAAAAACACACAAACAAGGAAACACACAAGAAAAACAGGCAAACAATAGACAATGATTATAAGGTAGACTGAAAGTAAGCAAAGTGGTGTCAAATAAAAGTATTTTAAAGTGCGGTTGCCATGAAACAAGAAACAATATTGCGGTGTAAGTGACATTAAAATTGAATTGAATGTGTAATTAGATTAATAAAGCAAAAGTAGGTAGCATAATATAAATTATATTAACCTGTGACCATAAATATTGAAAAGTAAGTACTAAAAAATATAAATACCGATATTAAAGATGTACAGAAAGTGTGTGGTGTAGATGGAAGAAAAAATAGGAACAGAAACTACAACATTATCAGGTAGTATATATATATATATATATATATATATATATATATATATATATATATATATATATATATATACATACATACATACATACATACTCTATTGAGCTGCTTTGTAATGATCTCTGATTTAGTTAATAAGATGTAATGAAGCCCATTAACTAGAATGGGAAGTCTCTCTTTAGATTAAAGTGCTTTTTGAGAGTTTTTAATGAGGCTTTATTCCACAAAACAGGAAGTCCACATCAAAAGAGGATACAGCGAATGCAAAAAAACAAGGTCCAAAATCCAAAAATCCCCCAAAAATCCAGAAAGGTCCAGTGGAAAAAGTCAAGAAAAAAGCAGAGAACAAAAGCAGGGGAAAAACTCAGGAAAACACAGGTCATAGGAACGAGAAACAGGTGACAAGAGGGCTGGAAAACAGGTGGAAAACATCAGGTAGTCACAGGAGGCGGGAACACACAGGAAGTCAAGACGAGACAGAGGCCCAGACTTCAAAATAAAACAGGAAACAGAACATAGAGACACTCAAGGGGAACACAAGACAGGAACAACAACAACAACACAAGTGACCGGGGAGGAAACACAGAGAAATAACAGAAAACAGGACAAAGAAACAGGATAAAAACCAAAACCGTAACACTTTTATTCTTAATTCTGGATCAGGTTAAACCTCTGAAGCCGTACAGGGTGCACGCATCAAAGATTTTAACCCTTGTGTTGTCTTCATGCTTCATATTCTATTAACAAATATTGTCTTTATCTCAATTTCAAACAATTGAGAATACATACAGTATGTTTAGGGAAAGCCATCAGTCTCTACTAGCACACAATTAAAAATGGAAGTGGGGTTTATAAGATTTCATGTTAAAAATCCATTTTAAAATTTATATTGAATTTTACATTATTTTCCTAATAAAGGAAAAATAAAAATCCACTATGTGATTATTCTTATCTTGGAAAACACTTAATAATAATTATCTGAATTGAGTCATGAATACATGCTTATCACAGGAAATAAGGTAAGGCCGTTGATTTCAGGTAGAAAATATGTGACTTTTTGTACCATTTGTACCATTTTTCTTCTTGTAAAAAACTGAAATGGATCAATTTGACCCCGAATGCCAGACAAAGGTCAATGAAACCTTGTAGACATCAGTTTCTCTGTTTCTAATCCTAGAGTCCGCCCCAGATGAAGACTACTGTCCTCAGGACCTGGTGAGGAACACAGGTAGGCCTGCTGCATGTGGAGGGAACGGCGGCATTAATTAAAGGTTGTTTCACGTCAAAAATCAACACTTATTAGGCCTATTATTATTATTATTATTATTATTATTATTAACCCTCAGGTTGTTTCACGTCAAAATTGAAAATCAACACTTTTGTTGATGTTTTTATTAATTTCTACATTTTTGTCCCTTTTTTTCAACATTTTTGATGCTTTTTTTTCCATATTTGTCACTTTTTTATCACTTTTTTTTGACGTTTTCAACACTAACTTATTAACTAGCCACAATGGCGTTCTCCTTCATAGGAACCCGTTAAATGTCAGAGACTAACTAACTAACTAACTAACTAACTAACTAACTAACTAACTAACTAACTAACTAACTAACTGTCTTTCTTTCATTCTTTTAAGAGAGGTTGAGATTGAGCTTGTAAATAGAGAACTATCCACTACGTAACCCTAACTTATTAACTGTAGTTTTAGTTATTTTTTGGAATTTATGGTCAAAAACCTCATTTATAGGAAATTATACCTAATGTTTGAGTTAGAAAAGCAGAAATTAGGAATTATTGAGACTAAAATTAAAGGAATGGATGTTGATGATAATCACAGACTGGAATATGTCAACTTTTACTCTCAATACTATTTCAAAAACACTTCAATTTGTTTTCAAATGCTATAAAATTGAATAAGACGCCCCAAAATTAATGAAAGTAGAAATTTGTACTTGGCAAAAAGCGTTGTGTGGAATCAATCATGTTATTTTGGGGAATTAAAAAGAACATTGATATAGGACAACATGAGGACAACATGAGGACAACATGAGGACAACATGAAGACAACATGAGGACAACATGAGGACAACATGAAGACAACATGAGGACAACATGAGGACAACATGAAAACAACATGAGGATAACATGAGGATAACATGAGGACAACATGAGGACAACATGAGGATAACATGAGGACAACATGAGGACAACATTAAGACAACATGAGGACAACATGAGGACAACATGAGGACAACATGAAGATAACATGAGGACAACATGAAGACAACATGAAGACAACATGAGGACAACATGAGGGCAACATGAAGACAACATGAGGGCAACATGAAGACAACATGAGGACAACATGAGGACAACATGAAGACAACATGAAGACAACATGAGGATAACATGAGGACAACATGAAGACAACATGAGGACAACATGAGGACAACATGAGGACAACATGAGGGCAACATGAAGACAACATGAGGACAACATGAAGACAACATGAGGACAACATGAGGGCAACATGAAGACAACATGAGGGCAACATGAAGACAACATGAAGACAACATGAAGACAACATGAGGGCAACATGAAGACAACATGAGGACAACATGAGGGCAACATGAAGACAACATGAAGACAACATGAGGACAACATGAAGAAAACATGAGGGCAACATGAGGACAACATGAAGACAACATGAGGATAACATGAGGGCAACATGAGGACAACATTAAGACAACATGAGGACAACATGAGGACAACATGAGGACAACATGAAGATAACATGAGGGCAACATGAAGAAAACATGAGGGCAACATGAGGACAACATGAAGACAACATGAAGACAACATGAGGATAACATGAGGGCAACATGAGGACAACATTAAGACAACATGAGGACAACATGAGGACAACATGAGGACAACATGAAGATAACATGAGGACAACATGAAGACAACATGAGGACAACATGAAGACAACATGAGGACAACATGAGGGCAACATGAAGACAACATGAGGGCAACATGAAGACAACATGAGGACAACATGAGGACAACATGAAGACAACATGAAGACAACATGAGGATAACATGAGGACAACATGAAGACAACATGAGGGCAACATGAGGACAACATGAAGACAACATGAGGACAACATGAGGATAACATGAGGGCAACATGAGGACAACATGAAGACAACATGAGGACAACATGAAGACAACATGAGGGCAACATGAGGACAACATGAAGACAACATGAAGACAACATGAGGACAACATCAGGACAACATGAAGACAACATGAGGACAACATGAGGACAACATGAACACAACATGAAGACAACATGAGGACAACATTAAGATAACATGAGGACAACATGAAGACAACATGAGGACAACATGAGGACAACATGAAGACAACATGAGGACAACATGAAGACAACATGAAGACAACATGAGGACAACATGAAGACAACATGAGGACAACATGAGGGCAACACGAAGACAACATGAGGACAACATGAAGACAACATGAGGACAACATGAGGATAACATGAGGACAACATGAAGACAACATGAGGACAACATGAAGACAACATGAGGACAACATGAGGACAACATGAGGGCAACATGAGGACAACATGAGGACAAGATGAAGATAACATGAGGACAACATGAGGATAACATGAGGACAACATGAAGACAACATGAAGACAACATGAGGGCAACATGAAGACAACATGAGGACAACATGAGGACAACATGAAGACAACATGAAGACAACATGAGGACAACATGAGGACAACATGAAGACAACATGAAGATAACATGAGGGCAACATGAGGACAACATGAAGACAACATGAAGACAACATGAGGACAACATGAAGATAACATGAGGGCAACATGAGGACAACATGAAGACAACATGAGGATAACATGAAGACAACATGAAGACAACATGAGGACAACATGAGGACAACATGAAGACAACATGAGGATAACATGAGGGCAACATGAGGATAACATGAAGACAACATGAAGACAACATGAGGACAACATGAGGGCAACATGAAGACAACATGAGGACAACATGAGGACAACATGAAGACAACATGAGGACAACATGAGGACAACATGAAGACAACATGAGAACAACATGAGGACAACATGAGGATAACATGAGGGCAACATGAGGACAACATGAGGACAACATGAAGACAACATGAAGACAACATGAGGGCAACATGAAGACAACATGAGGACAACATGAAGACAACATGAAAACAACATGAAGACAACATGAGGACAACATGAAGACAACATGAGGACAACATGAGGATAACATGAAGACAACATGAAGACAACATGAGGACAACATGAGGGCAACATGAAGACAACATGAGGACAACATGAGGACAACATGAAGACAACATTAGAACAACATGAGGACAACATGAGGATAACATGAGGACAACATGAAGACAACATGAAGACAACATGAGGACAACATGAAGACAACATGAGGATGACATAAGGACAACATGAGGACAACATGAGGACAACATGAGGACAACATGAAGACAACATGAAGACAACATGAGGACAACATGAAGACAACATGAGGACAACATGAAGACAACATGAAGACAACATGAGGACAACATGAGGACAACATGAGGGCAACATGAGGACAACATGAGGACAACATGAGGGCAACATGAGGACAACATGAGGACAACATGAAGACAACATGAGGACAACATGAGGACAACATGAGGGCAACATGAGGACAACATGAAGACAACATGAGGGCAACATGAGGACAACATGAGGACAACATGAAGACAACATGAGGACAACATGAGGACAACATGAAGATAACATGAGGACAACATGAGGATAACATGAGGACAACATGAAGACAACATGAGGGCAACATGAGGACAACATGAGGACAACATGAAGATAACATGAGGACAACATGAAGATAACATGAGGACAACATGAGGACAACATGAGGACAACATGAGGACAACATGAGGGCAACATGAAGACAACATGAGGACAACATGAGGACAACATGAAGACAACATGAGGATAACATGAGGGCAACATGAGGACAACATGAGGACAACATGAGGACAACATGAAGACAACATGAGGACAACATGAAGACAACATGAAGACAACATGAGGACAACATGAAGACAACATGAGGACAACATGAGGGCAACATGAGGACAACATGAGGACAACATGAGGGCAACATGAGGACAACATGAGGACAACATGAGGATAACATGAGGACAACATGAAGACAACATGAGGGCAACATGAGGACAACATGAGGACAACATGAAGACAACATGAGGACAACATGAAGATAACATGAGGGCAACATGAGGACAACATGAAGACAACATGAGGACAACATGAAGATAACATGAGGACAACATGAAGATAACATGAGGGCAACATGAAGACAACATGAGGACAACATGAGGACAACATGAAGACAACATGAGGACAACATGAGGACAACATGAGGACAACATGAAGATAACATGAGGACAACATGAGGATAACATGAGGACAACATGAAGACAACATGAGGGCAACATGAGGACAACATGAGGACAACATGAAGATAACATGAGGACAACATGAAGATAACATGAGGGCAACATGAGGACAACATGAGGACAACATGAGGACAACATGAGGACAACATGAGGGCAACATGAAGACAACATGAGGACAACATGAGGACAACATGAAGACAACATGAGGATAACATGAGGGCAACATGAGGACAACATGAGGACAACATGAGGACAACATGAAGACAACATGAGGACAACATGAAGACAACATGAAGACAACATGAGGACAACATGAAGACAACATGAGGACAACATGAGGGCAACATGAGGACAACATGAGGACAACATGAGGGCAACATGAGGACAACATGAGGACAACATGAGGATAACATGAGGACAACATGAAGACAACATGAGGGCAACATGAGGACAACATGAGGACAACATGAAGACAACATGAGGACAACATGAAGATAACATGAGGGCAACATGAGGACAACATGAAGACAACATGAGGACAACATGAAGATAACATGAGGACAACATGAAGATAACATGAGGGCAACATGAAGACAACATGAGGACAACATGAGGACAACATGAAGACAACATGAGGACAACATGAAGATAACATGAGGACAACATGAAGACAACATGAGGACAACATGAAGATAACATGAGGACAACATGAAGACAACATGAGGACAACAAGAAGATAACATGAGGGCAACATGAAGACAACATGAGGACAACATGAGGGTTAATCTTGTGACTCTCTTGGTTCAGTTCACCGGTCCCACTACGGACGATAGGAATTGAACTGACAGGCCGGCGGGCAACACAGGAGGAAAAACATCATGTGCTGTTTTTTCGGACTGAACCTGAACGCAACACAAGAGAGCACCGCTTGGGCACGCGCCAGCAGAGAGCTGTTCCATAGTTTCAGTCCGTGAAGCACGCCGGTTGGTCAGTGGCGAGCGCGAGCCAGGATGCTGCATGATGTCCGTACGGGAATGGAGACCCAAAGTGCCGATGTTTTGCTGCTAAGTTTGCCGACGAAAACAGCCGAAAACACTAAGACGTTACCGTGCTTGTGTGGAGTTAAGCAGCAATGAGTGAAACGGTTATAAAGAGAAGAAAAAGACCCGGATTGAAGAACTTTAAGATCAGATGGAGTAAGTATCGGACGACCTATGCCGCCGAAGTTATCCACTTTAATGTATTTGACTGTCTTAGTCTACGATTGTACTCATTCTGCGTGAAATACATATTTAAAACGTACAGAAGAACCGTTACAAACATGATTTGCGTAACCGTTGAACGATGCGTCGTTTATAGACGACGTAGGCCACTAGCGTACCTGTCGGAACAAGTGCGATGTTGACATGCCTCGAGCGAGTTGTAGCCTATATCCGCGAATTAGGTAGTCAACCATTAAGTAAAACTAGCTGGTTAATTCACTTTCCCCTGCTGTATAGCTATATGGACAGATGAACTGAAATAAAGAGCTGCCGTTGTTTTTCAGTGTAGTTTGGTGTGATTACAGAAGTTAAATCCACTTGTTTTTCAATGGAGTTTGGTGTGATTACAGAACTTAAATCCACTTGTTTTTAAATGGAGTTTGGTGTGATTACAGAACTTAAATCCACTTGTTTCTAACTGAAGTTTGGTGTAATAACAGAACTTAAATCCACTTGTTTCTAACTGAAGTTTGGTGTAATAACAGAAGTTAAATCCACTTGTTTTTCAATGGAGTTTGGTGTGATTACAGAAGTTAAATCCACTTGTTTCTAAATGGAGTTTGGTGTGATTACAGAAGTTAAATCCACTTGTTTCTAACTGAAGTTTGGTGTAATAACAGAAGTTAAATCCACTTGTTTTTCAATGGAGTTTGGTGTGATTACAGAAGTTAAATCCACTTGTTTCTAAATGGAGTTTGGTGTAATAACAGAAGTTAAATCCACTTGTTTCTAACTGAAGTTTGGTGTGATTACAGAAGTTAAATCCACTTGTTTTTCAAAGGAGTTTGGTGTGATTACAGAAGTTAAATCCACTTGTTTCTAAATGGAGTTTGGTGTGATTACAGAAGTTAAATCCACTTGTTTTTCAATGGAGTTTGGTGTGATTACAGAAGTTAAATCCACTTGTTTTTAAATGGAGTTTGGTGTGATTACAGAAGTTAAATCCACTTGTTTCTAACTGAAGTTTGGTGTGATTACAGAAGTTAAATCCACTTGTTTTTCAATGGAGTTTGGTGTGAATACAGAAGTTAAATCCACTTGTTTCTAACTGAAGTTTGGTGTGATTACAGAAGTTAAATCCACTTGTTTCTAAATGGAGTTTGGTGTGATTACAGAAGTTAAATCCACTTGTTTCTAAATGGAGTTTGGTGTGATTACAGAACTTAAATCCACTTGTTTTTCAATGGAGTTTGGTGTGATTACAGAACTTAAATCCACTTGTTTCTAAATGGAGTTTGGTGTGATTACAGAAGTTAAATCCACTTGTTTCTGAATGGAGTTTGGTGTGATTACAGAAGTTAAATCCACTTGTTTTTCAATGGAGTTTGGTGTGATTACAGAAGTTAAATCCACTTGTTTCTAACTGAAGTTTGGTGTAATAACAGAAGTTAAATCCACTTGTTTCTAACTGAAGTTTGGTGTGATTACAGAAGTTAAATCCACTTGTTTCTAAATGGAGTTTGGTGTGATTACAGAAGTTAAATCCACTTGTTTTTCAATGGAGTTTGGTGTGATTAAAGAAGTTAAATCCACTTGTTTTTAAATGGAGTTTGGTGTGATTACAGAAGTTAAATCCACTTGTTTCTAACTGAAGTTTGGTGTGATTACAGAAGTTAAATCCACTTGTTTCTAACTGAAGTTTGGTGTGATTACAGAAGTTAAATCCACTTGTTTTTCAAAGGAGTTTGGTGTGATTACAGAAGTTAAATCCACTTGTTTCTAAATGGAGTTTGGTGTGATTACAGAAGTTAAATCCACTTGTTTTTCAATGGAGTTTGGTGTGATTAAAGAAGTTAAATCCACTTGTTTTTAAATGGAGTTTGGTGTGATTACAGAAGTTAAATCCACTTGTTTTTCAATGGAGTTTGGTGTGATTACAGAAGTTAAATCCACTTGTTTCTAAATGAAGTTTGGTGTGATTACAGAAGTTAAATCCACTTGTTTTTCAATGGAGTTTGGTGTGATTACAGAAGTTAAATCCACTTGTTTCTAAATGGAGTTTGGTGTGATTACAGAAGTTAAATCCACTTGTTTCTAAATGGAGTTTGGTGTGATTACAGAAGTTAAATCCACTTGTTTTTAAATGGAGTTTGGTGTGATTACAGAAGTTAAATCCACTTGTTTTTAAATGGAGTTTGGTGTGATTACAGAAGTTAAATCCACTTGTTTTTCAATGGAGTTTGGTGTGATTACAGAAGTTAAATCCACTTGTTTTTAAATGGAGTTTGGTGTGATTACAGAAGTTAAATCCACTTGTTTTTAAATGGAGTTTGGTGTGATTACAGAAGTTAAATCCACTTGTTTCTAAATGGAGTTTGGTGTGATTAAAGAAGTTAAATCCACTTGTTTCTAAATGGAGTTTGGTGTGATTACAGAAGTTTAATCCACTTGTTTTTCAATGGAGTTTGGTTTGATTACAGAACTTAAATCACTTGTTTCTAAATGGAGTTTGGTGTGATTACAGAAGTTAAATCCACTTGTTTCTAAATGGAGTTTGGTGTGATTACAGAAGTTAAATCATCTTGTTTCTAAATCAAGTTTGGTGTTTACAGAAGTTAAATCCACTTGTTTCTAACTTAAGTTTGACGTAATTACAGAAAAAGAGGAAGTTATTGGAATATAAAATATTAATTTAATTTTTTTTCCTTTTTAAAACAACAACGTTCTAATTACATTGATTTGAAAGTCATACTGAAGATAATATTGCACAATGATTTTACTTCTTCTTTTCTTTTTCACATGTCCGACAAGCTTAACTGAAAGGTTGTGTCAATACAAAGCCAGACCTTTGACCGAGACAAGTTCCCATAGCGTACTTAAGTATGTTTAACTTGACACCTTAAATCTTGATATCCTATCAACTCTTAACTATTTATTAAATTCACCTTGAGAATTTGGGTTACTTTAACCTCTTTATTAACGTTACTTTAACCTTTTGAAGCCTCTGCAGCTACAAAATAAAAATGACGCTCAGATGAGTGTCTATTTTGTTGCAATCAGTTCAATAAACTGCTTATAATCAGTAAGCCATCTTTTTTTTTAATTAATATTTGAATTCACAGCAAACCCAATGTGAGGCTCCTCATGGCCGGGTACATATTAAGCCAGGAATGTGTCTGTTTACACAGAAAAGGAGCACTGATGATACAGAATGTAGACCTTAAAATCATGCACAGCTTTAAAAAAAGAAAAATCAACAGGTTGCAGGTATTATGAAAGAAAAAGAGCACATAACCCAGGTAGTTTTAGTTGGGCCTTGGTGACTGCGCCATAGCTTTTCTTAAAGATTTGACAACATGGTGTCGTAACATGTTCGGAGCCTTTAGGGCGTTTACACCCATATCATAGCTGAACAGCAGAAGCATGTAGACGTTAGACAAGTCTGCTCTTATGTAATTGTAGAGCTACTCGATTATCAGTGGTGGAATGTAACTATGTACATTTACTCAAGTACTGTACTTAACCCTCATGGTGTCCTCGGGTCAAATTGACCCGTTTTCCTATATCAATGTTCTTTTTAATTCCCCAAAATAACATGATTGATTGATTGAACAATGATTGATATTACAATTCTCTGTCATGATTTTATTGACCATGACAAAACAACAAATTGGCAGTACCCAACATTGATTTTTTTTTTTTTGGGCACCTATAGCACATAACGCATCATCACCACAAGCCTGTAAACACAGACGCTTCAATGAAGAGAAGGGAGAGCCTTAAAACCTATTTTATACAGACTCACAGAAGAAAGTAGTATATGTAATGTAGTCGACTCGTAAAATTAAATGAGAATCAAAGTCATAAAAGAGAGTTCTCTATGCAGGAAGAACCATGCCTTATCATTGTCTATGTCAAGTGTAAAAAGTGACACAACCTAATTATTAACTAATTACTAATTATTTCTGGATGAATTGATTAGTTGTTTGGTCTTCAAAAAGTCTGAAAATGGCAAAAAATATGGATCAGTGTTTCCCAAAATGACAAGAAGACGTCCTCAAATGTCCACAACTCAAAGATAATCAGTCTACTGTCACAGAGGAGAGAAGAAACTAGAAGATATTCACATTTAAAAAGCTGATATCAGATAATGTTTGTCATAAAAAATGACTTTCCTGTTGTCCTCGGGTGAAATTTCCCCTGTTTTTAAAAGTTTCTACATCAGAAATTTGGGATTCTTTCATCCAAATTGTCCAAATATTACATGGATGGTTCCATATAACGCTGAAGGATCAGTTCACTACTTTATTGAATTTTGGGTGTTATTTTTCCCCCAAAAAAGAACTTTGACAAAATGATATAATTTCATATAAATGGCGGTTCTTGACCGTGAATTTGAAAAAGAAAATAGTGTAAAACTATTGGGGATATATTGGTGTTAGTGATGTGTACAGGATACTGATGGTAGTGGTACAAATTGAAGAAAATGCTGAAAAAAAAGTGTCTAAAGCGTCAAAATTGTCTTGTTTTGATCTGTAAGGACAACACAGAGTTAAACCGATTCATTTATTATCTGAATAGTGATGTCAAGAGTTAAAAAACCCATCTACAACCTTAATATAGTTTTAGCTGTAGGCTATGTTTTGCATGTTTTCTTGGCTGCTGATTGAGTGCAGAGTTGTGCAACTGCAAGGTGTTGGCTGGGGAAACAGGGCCATGGCTATTGACAGTGCAAACACATCGTCCTGACAACAGAGGCTGTTTAAGACGGACTTTGGGCTTTAGTAAAGGTTGTTGTGTAAAGAAACCAGATTGAAAGTGAAACCTAGACCGTGTCTTGTTTTCTCTACTCCAGTTGTAGGTCATCTTGGACACATTCAGGTCAACGAAGTCTTCATGGGCTGCTCATTTCAATTTTGCAGTGTTGTCCCTCGGTTTGTGAAAGACTTAGGAGCGCGTATTTGGCGACGGGTTTAGGGGTCCTTCCTCAAGAAAATATGATGTTTTTCCATTTTTAAAAAGAAAAAGAAGAAGCAATTTCTAGGGTACAAACGGCTGAAATGGGTTTCCTCAGGAGGGGGGCTGGCGACTCCCTTAGAGATCGGGTGACAAGCTCAGTCCTCCGAGAGGAGGTGGTCCAGGCACGTCCAGCTGGGAGGAGGCCTCGGGGAAGACCCAGGACTAGGTGGAGGGACGTCCAGCTGGGAGGAGGCCTCGGGGAAGACCCAGGACTAGGTGGAGGCACGTCCAGCTGGGAGGAGGCCTCGGGGAAGACCCAGGACTAGGTGGAGGGACGTCCAGCTGGGAGGAGGCCTCGGGGAAGACCCAGGACTAGGTGGAGGGACGTCCAGCTGGGAGGAGGCCTCGGGGAAGACCCAGGACTAGGTGGAGGGACGTCCAGCTGGGAGGAGGCCTCGGGGAAGACCCAGGACTAGGTGGAGGGACGTCCAGCTGGGAGGAGGCCTCGGGGAAGACCCAGGACTAGGTGGAGGTTCGTCCAGCTGGGAGGAGGCCTCGGGGAAGACCCAGGACTAGGTGGAGAGATTATATCTCCAACCTGGCCTGGGAACGCCTCGGGATCCCCCAGTCCGAGCTGGTTGATGTGGCTCGGGAAAGGGAACTTTGGGGTCCCCTGCTGGAGCTGCTGCCCCCGAGACCCGATACCGGATAAGCGGATGAAGATAAAGATGAAGATGAAGATGGATGGAATTTCCCCCATACAATTTGTGTCTCTTTGTGGGATTTTGCGTCTCTTTGTAGTCAGTTTGTGTCCCCTTTTTGGTAGTTTTGCGTCTCTTTTTCACATCACTTTGGACCGTTATTATCACCATATGTGTCTGAAACATCAGAGACGCTGGACCAGATAATACATAAATTACTGTCAAAAACCTACAATCATTAGATGTATGAAAAGTCTTTTTTTTGTAGTTTCATTCATTCAGGAGCTGAATACTTCTTCCACCGCTCCTGATAATCAGTTTGCACCTTAAAATCTTTTTACTTCAGTAAGTTTCTGGCAGAAGACGTTTCTCTTTCTCTTTCTTTGAGGAGCTGTGATCTCTGCTCCTTTGGTTCACTAGACGTGAGGTATTTTCTTGTTTTTGTAATACCAACATTTAGGAAATCAGTGAGTTCCCAAGTGAGAGTTAAAAAATTAGATGAAAACCATTTCTTCACTTCAAATTGTTGAAATATGAAATCAAATGAAGTGATGCCTGACATCAATTGTATATTTTGAATAGCATTCACCAGCATTTTGCTAATGCTGGCTATCTGAAACATGAGCCATACAGAATGTTCCTATAGAAAGCTGTTTTTTCCCACAGGACCTGAATGCAGCACAAGTTTGAAAATTCTTTCCTCGGGGTCTGGAGTATAAACAGATGATTCAGCACTGTTGCTGCTGCAGTATACACAGGAGACTAATAAGGAAGACGGGTGTTGCAAAACCGTAGTTGTTGTGGTTGCTTTAATCTTCTAGTAAATATCATATGTTCCCCAACCGTCTCGCATTGCCCAGGACTTTACTTCCATTTTGAAAAGACTGTTAAAACAGACAATTACCCACAATTATAAGATAAAGTTCACATTTGTCAAGTAGTTTTCAGAGAATTAACAGCGCACATATTTTCCCAATTTTACTTTTTCTTTTTGCCGTCATACTGGTAGGAGATAGAGATGTTGATGTATCCTGGCCAGCTTTATCTCCACAGGGCTGTGGAGGAAGGTCTGGCTGCACCACAGATGCATTCTGGGTAGGGCTAGGCGATACGGAGAAAATCTAATATCACGATATTTTTGACCAAATATCTCGATGTCGATACCGCAGCGATACCGTAGCGTTGACTATCGGTGCTTTCACTAAATGTCTACACAATGAGATTTTTGATAATAATCATCAGTAATGTGGATATAATGACTAAGTGGGTTTTAAAGGCAAATAATAAAACAGTTACAACAGTCTGTTAAGTTCAGGAAATGACATCATTTTACTGTAATGCAGCCTTTAAAACCAGGAAAAGACACTTCTGCTATGTTACGATATCCAAAATCTCAGACGATATCTAGTCTCATATCACGATATTGGTATAATATCGACATATTGCCCAGCTCTAATTTGGGGATATGAGCAAAAAAAACGCTCTGGGTCTGTTGCATTTTTTTTTTTAAACCAATCACACGGCGGCTCTGCTAAACAGTCTCAGGAAGGAACTGGTTCTGGTGGAACATTTGGACCCCGCAAAAGAAAACCCCACATCCAATATTAAAGGAAGTTAACTGTTGACACAATACAGTAACGTGAGTTATTTAAATCAGCTGATTCATGGTTTCACCTCATTATCTCTTTACCAGAGTATCGCTGTGTGTACTTCGTCAACAGTGATCCCACCAAGTGTGTTGGGCATTTCGAAGCCTTCCTGAAAACCCCCTCTAGGTGTGTTTCACCCCACTTTGGTTCAAAGTACAAGAGGATTTCATTTCATTTCATTTATATTTATTATACAGGAAAGTCTAAACGTAACATTACATTACAATGCAGACGGGCCTGACTCAGTTCAGGAAGTGGTTTTCAGCAGGTTCCTGTTCAGAAACACAAAACCTAACTACAGCACGTCGAGACAGACATTTTTACAATACATCAATAAGGACTAGACGAGATTTAGACAACTAAAATAACAATACAGTTTACATAAGGATAAAGATATTTACACAAAACATAGGATCGGCTAGACAAATACGGACAATGCAAAACAAAGCTTGGACAGTACAATACATGAACAATTAATGCGTACACGTGTAACTGTTAAGAAGGAGCTGTTTGTATGCCTTTTTGAAATGTGTGATTGACGATAGGATGCAAACAGTACATGAAATGAGTATTTAAGTGATGCAGGTAACAGTATTTAGCAAGCATGGTTTGTAACAGTGAGACAGTAGTCCCAGGACTGTTTCTTCACCCAGCTTCTCTCTGTGTTGTCCAGGTGAGCAGCCTAAAGCTACCCTCACCTCTGATGTGGCTGGTAAACACAGTAAGTACAACAGCTGGAGGAACAAGGGCTATTTTCACTCATCCTCTTTTCTCTTGACTGTGAAGTTAACCCTCCTGTTGTCCTCGGGTCAGATTGAACCGTTTTCCTACATCAATGTTCTTTTTAATTCCCCAAAATAACATGATTGATTCCACACAACGCTCTTTGCCAAGTACAAATCTCTACTTTCATTAATTTTGGGGCGTCTTATTCAATTTTATAGCATTTGAAAACAAATTGAAGTGTTTTTGAAATAGTATTGAGAGTAAAAGTTGACATATTCCAGTCTGTGATTATCATCAACATCCATTCCTTTAATTTTAGTCTCAATAATTCCTAATTTCTGCTTTTCTAACTCAAAGATTAGGTATAATTTCCTATAAATGAGGTTTATTGACCATAAACTCCAAAAATAACTGTAAAACTAAAGTTAATAAGTTAGTGTTACGTAGAGTTGAAAACAACAAAAGTGACAAATATGGAAAAAAGCATCAAAAGTGTTGAAAAAAGGACAAAAACGTAAAAAAGTTAAAAACATTTATTTCAAAAGCGTCAACAAAATTGATTTTCAATTTTGACGGGAAGACAACACAAGGGTTAATATTCGTTTTAACCCTTGTATTGTCTTCACTTTCGGGGCCTTTTCGTCTCCCTCTTGTCTAACTGACCCGGGACTTATTTGGGGTTTTAAAAACAATTCTGAAATAAAATTGTCCTTCATAATCTATTAACAAATATTGTCTTTATCTCAATTTTAAACCATTGAGATAACATATATGTTCAGGGAATGCAATCAGTCTCTACTAGAACACTATTAAAATGGAAGTGGGGTTCGTTTGTTGTCATCAGGTTATAATTCATGTTAAAAAAACACTATGGAAACAAGTGTCATATTCAGAATAATGTTGATTTCAGGTAGAAAAAATGTAACTTGTACCATTTTTCTTCTTGTAAAAATTTAAAATGGGTCAATTTGACCCAAATACCATACAAGGGTTAATTAAGTTACCTTGGATAGTCAAATAAAGGGTTCCTAATTGTTTTAAAGGCTCAAAACTCTGTTTTTGGGAGTATTTTACCCTCCGTTGTAGGCTTGGAGCGCTGTTATGACTATTTCCCGTATACACTTTATTATATATATTTATTGAGATCGTCTACACCCCGACAGCAATAACTAACTTCTGGGCTCTGATCTGTAGCTGCTGTAATCCTGTAATCACTACAGAGCTAGCAGGGTTACTGAATGTTTCTGTTGTGAATGTTTCAGTATTGATTTTGTCTCTCCAGCCGCGATCCCATCCGGACACGATGAAGCTGGACGACAAGGAGCCCTCAAGCGCTTTAGTGCCAGGTTTCCCTCCTTCCGCAAAGGCAAAAGAGATAGTGAGTATGATGACGTTATAAGGGCGGGACGATATGCTTTTGTCCCGATTCACTTCTTTCACGATACATGGGATTGGATTTGTATTGCGATTCAATAGTATTGAGTATTTTTACAATTTTCTTTTCCTTTAACAAAAACACAAGTTGAATTAAAGCTGCAAGCAGCGTTGGACGGGCCCTCGCACCTCTTTGTGGGGGCGTGGCTTAAGCATAGGGGGTGGGCCAAACCACGACTAATGACAAAGGAACTCTGCTGAAAGAGTGTACCTTAAACGGTGCAAAATTCATAACAGGGGGTGTGGTCTGAGTACATGGGCGTGGTTAAAGTATAGGGGCTGGCTCAGTATCACATGGAGACCACACATTAGTTTCATGTAAATCGGATGCTGTTTGTCATATAGCGCTATTACCAAAAGTCAATATTGGCCTTTAAATGACCTCAGCCTTGGACCCTTGTAAATCATGAGAAATTTCGGCCAAATTGGACAATGTACACTAAAGTTCCAACAACTTCTTTGTTCATCGATAAATGCTTAAAATGGCCGCCACGCCCATACCGTTCAACGAAAAGTTCTTCTCTCTATAACGTCATCTTAAAGGTTTGAAGTCGATCTGATGAACTCTCTAGGAGTATATCACCTAGTTTTAGGCCTACTTCCTGTTGCCACTAGGGGCGCTATGACTTTGAGCCAATATGGGCTTGTAGATGTCCTCGGGATTGAACTCTTAGGAATCATGAAAAGTTTTGAGCTAATTGGACGAAAAACGTACAAAATGGCCACCCTGCCACGTTTTTTTTTATTTATTTATTTATTTTTAACAACTTTTTATCTTTAACGTCTTAAGATGACACAGACCAAATTTGAAGTTGATTGGCTATTTTACCTTTATCAGGATGCATAGTATCCTGATCCATGATAAAACTGCCTTTAATAATAAAAATGTGCCTGCCTCAATGGGAATTTTACATAGGGGTGTGTATACTTATGCCCTCTGTATTTTAAAGAAGAACATTTATTTATTTTTTATACATTATTTATTCACAAAGAAAATCGGTGTCCTTAAAAGGTTGGATTGTCCTAAATTTTTTGAATTAAGGCATTAAGATCAATTTACAAAAGATGTTTTTTTTATTCATTTTTTTAATCAACTTTATCTTTAAAAAATCATCGTAAAAAAAATCAATACTTTTTAAAATCTTTTTGTTTGTGTGTGTGTGTGTGTGTGTGTGTGTGTGAGTGAAGAGCGTTTCTTTGATGCCATTTTTTCAGTTTTTCAAGAATCGTTTTAAGTATTTTATGACGTTTTTCAGGTGGGAAAAAAGTTCTATGTAGAGTTTTGAAAAACAAAGTTTATGCCTCATATATAATAAGAATATTTATGAGTTTTAAGGCACACATTTAGAGTTTTTTTTTTTTTAATTTTAATTGTATTTCTACATTTCTGTGTAGAAGTCAAAGACTTTGAGGCATTTAATAACCATAAAAGATAGAGACTTACCGAAAGTTGCAGCTAAAAGCTAACGAGTTAGCGGTTACGGAGGTCTCTTCCGGGTTTTTCTAGCCTCTATAGGTGAAAAAAAAAAAAAGACCAGTCCACTTTGCTTACATCATGTCTAAATCCTTTCCCCATGTACATCTATTGGCATCTGTGCTTATAGTCCACATTTAGAGTTTTTCTACATTTCTGTGTAGAAGTCAAAGACTTTGAGGCATTTAATAACCATAACAGATAGAGACTTACCGAAAGTTGCAGCTAAAAGCTAACGAGTTAGCGGTTACGGAGGTCTCTTCCGGGTCTTTCTAGCCTCTATAGGTGAAAAAAAAAAAAAAAAGACCAGTCCACTTTGCTTACATCATGTCTAAATCCTTTCCCCATGTACATCTATTGGCATCTGTGCTTATAGTCCACATTTAGAGATTTAAAAAAAAAAAAACAATTTTTATTGTATTTCTACATTTCTGTGTAGAAGTCAAAGACTTTGAGGCGACCGAGCCGCTGGGCCCGGTGGTGGCAGACAACGCGTCCAGGCAGCACCGCTACGCCAGCGGTCAGTACTTCTTTGAGTATCTGGTGGTGGTCAGCCTCAAGAAGACCAAAGACGGCAGCAGCTACGAGCCTCAGATCACCTACCAGTTCCCCAAGGTCAGTGTGATGCAACACGGGTTTCCAGTAAAGGGGGGGGGGTCAATACAGCATAGTATAGCAATATTTTCAGTGGCAATATATGTATATATGTAATATATGTGTTGGTCAGTTTGTCCCACTTTGCAGCAGTAAAATTGAAGTGATATTAAAACAGAGAAAAGTTTCTTTTTAGATGAAACAGATGTTGATAAGTTTCCTTTTGGGGACGTCATTAGAAATTGGGGAAAAATCAGAAGTTGGAAAAAAAAGGTTATAAATTGCAATATATCGCAGAATATTGCAATATATTTAAAATCGCAGTAATATCGTATCGTGGCGTAAGTATCATGATGATATTGTATTGTACCCCCCCCCAATTTCCAGTAGCGATGCTGACATGAGAGATAGATAGATCTATATTGATCCCAATAAAATGGGAAATTACAGTGTGTTAGCAGCAAAATCAGCCACACAGCACATAATATAAATGAAATACTAGGATACAATATATATGAAATAATATTAGGATAAAATGAGCGTACGTTCTGTGTGTGCGTGAGACATAATGCGTCTCCATGACCGCAGGCAGCGCTAATCTGTATTGTCGCCCAAAAAATGAAAACCGTCATCTGATTGGACAAATGCGTCACGTGGGTGTGGCTTCACTGGAATTTCAAAGCCAGACTGTCATGGCGGCTCGTTCAGAACAAGCGGGTCAGCCTCTCCTCTCCAAGCGTAGCTCCCGTGGCGCCATTTTAATGCCACGAAGCCATCACCTGCCATTAGCGTCCCATTGACCGCCATTCATTTTGGCGCCACTTTGACAGTGAATAACTTTACATCTGAAGCGTTTAAAGACTCTATTTGTCCGTTGTTTATTTCTAGAGAAACACGACAATGTATAAAAGGCTCCGTTACCTTGTAGCTCACGTTATGGCTCCGTAGCAGACCGAGCTACTGAGCATGTGCAACTCCCAACAAAGATAGTATAGAAGTGAGAAGTCTCACTCTGTAGCTAAAACAGAGAGCTCAACACACAGGGTGAAAAGAGGATCCGCCGCAGTGTGCAGTACAACAAAAATATATATATTTTTTTAATGAAACCATGGAAACCTATTCTGATACAACCTGAAAATACATTTATGAACCTGAAAATGAGCATAATATGGGCGCTTAAATGATGATGCATTTTATTTATATAGTGATTTTTGCAGCAGTCAAAGACTACAGAAATTCACACAATAAAATACACACATTGCTTTAAATTAATGAATTAACAGAGGTGTGTGGTTGACTTTCAGAGAGATGGGATGGCGAAATTTCAGAAGGAGGAAGAGGAAAAGACACTAAAGGCGCTCACCCTCTTCTGTTTCCCAGAGGGCATCAACTGGGCTCCTTTGACAGAATATCACAGGTACAACTACTCCTCTGTTTTATTCCTGTTTTAATGCTTCACGTACAACAGTGACTACGTTTGCATGCACAAATTGTACCAGATTTTTTGACCTTATTGCGAAAAAGATGATATTCCGACTAAGCTGCTTACATGGCTAATGAAAGTTACAATTCCACTAATATTCCCGTTTACGTGTTGCCGTGCGGTCTTGTTGGACCATGCAAACACAGCGACCCTCTTTCATTCCTTTCAAAACCTGTTGTAATGTAAAGTAGCTGTGTTTCTCCTTCATATCGGGTCTGTTGGCTGGTTAGTTTGTGTACTGCAACCATAGCAACGCACAGATCTGATCACAAGCCGTAAACTGCAGTAAAAACCCTGATTAAAAGCATATTCTGAATGCGCTGTATACGTAAAGGTACTTTTATTGTCACATACATGTAGCATACATTCATTCTCTGCATTTCACCCATCCCTCGAGGGAGTAGTGGGCAGCCAATCACAGTGCCCGGGAACCAACTCCAGATCGGAGCCGGGGCCTTGATCAAAGGCCACTGGCTGGAGATCCTGGTACATGTTTTTCTGATGGTGGGGGGGGAACCAGAGCACCCGGAGGAAACCCACGCAGACATGGGGAGAACATACAAACTCCACCCAGAACCTTCCTGCTGTGAGGCCACAGTGCTAACCATTGGGCCACCATGTCCAAAGAATGCCTTTTAAAACCCAAATAATACTGTAAAATACCACATCTTGATTGGAAAATTCAGAAAAATGCCTTATTCTGAATAGCTAACCGAAATATGCTGTTTACATGACCTGTATCAAATTCTGAATATTGTCATATTCGGAATAATTAAGGGTGCTCCGATTGATCGGTCACTGATCGTTATTGGCCGATAAAGGCTTTAAATAGTTTGGGTTGGGAACCGGAGGGCTGCCGGTTCAAGTCCCCATGCGGACCAAAGTACAGAGTGTGGATTGGTAGCTGGAGAGGTGCCACTTCACCTCCTGGGCACTGCCAGGTGCTCTTGAGCAAGGCACCGTATTCTAATACATACACATTGTTGTTAAAACTATTAAAATATATGATAAATATGTGACGCTGTGATGATAAATAGAAAGCTTCAAATAGACCCGGTGATCAGTATCAACCAATGCTGCTTCCAGCAGTCTGTGATCGGCCCCAAAAACCCTGATCGGAGGCACCCTTAGGAGTAATAGTGGTAATATTAGTGTGCATGTCAACGTACTCCGTGTGCATCCTGGTTTTGAGTTCTTCCCTGTTCATTCCCAGTGAGACTTTCTCCTTCGTTCTGACTGAGGTTGACGGCAGCAGAAGAAACGGATACTGCAGGAGGTTACTGGTCAGTGAGTAGGCTGAAGCTGTCTTCACTGTGTCATCATCATTTGGATCTCGTTTTCCAATGTTCCTCCTCTCCTTTCACTCTCCAATCTGCAGCCGGGAGGGAAAGGAGCGCGCCCCCCCGAGGCTTACTGCATCATCAGCACCCTGGCTTGTTTTGGCCTCTTCTCCAAGGTGTGTGCAACCGAATCGAATCTCTCTTTTTGGATTTCAGCTAGGGCTGAACAATTTGAATGGGGCGGGGGGTGTGGGGGGGATTTTTCAGCCAGATATGCCAATTACGATTCAATTTGCGTTTTTCTTGTTGTTTTTTTTTAGCTAAAGTTCAGTATGTGCGACTCCCAACAAAGATGGGATAGAAGTGAGATGTCTCACTCTGTAGCTAAAACAGAGCGCTCAACACACAGGGTGAAAAGAGGAGCTGCAGCCATGTGCAGCACAACAAATATATGGTGTTTTTTGAAAATGAAACCATGTAAACCTATTCTGGTACAATTTCTAAATATAAAATGAGCATAATATTAGCACTTTAAAGCTATAGCGCGTAGTTTCTCTAGACTGCCAACAAAACTGTTGGCGCGTCCGCATGATACAAGCCTTCCGTGATCGCGCACAACTCAAAGATATTCAGTTTACTGTCACAGAGGGGAGAAGAAACTAGAAGTTATTCACATTTAACAAGCTGGCATCAGAGAATGTCTTAACCCGATTCATTGATTATCTGAATAGTTTCAGCGATTCATAGTCGAAAACTAATCAATTCATCTTTGCAGCTCTTATGTCAAGAGGTAAAAAAGCCTCTACAGCCTTAGTATAGTTTTAGCTGTAGGCTATATTTTGCATGTTTTCTTGGCAGCTTGCAAAGTTGTGCAACTGCGAGGTGTTGGCTGGTGCCATTGGTATTGACACAGTGCAAACACAGATAATTACATGTGATTATTTTCTGGATGAATGGATGATTGTTTTGTCTCGTAATGGAAGAAAATGACAAAAAGTGGATCAGCGTTTCCCAAGATGACGTCCTCAAATGTCTTGTTCTGTCCACCGCTCAAAGATATTCAGGTTACTGTCACAGAAGAGAGAAGAAACTAGAAAATATTCACATTTAACAAGCTGACATCAGAATTTTTGCTGAAATTTTTTTTTTTATATAATAAAAAACTGATTAAAATGATCAAAATAGTTGCAGATGAATTGAATAGTTGAACATGTACAACATAAGTTCTCTGAGAATCTCTTGTATACTAAAGCAAAATTGGTATTGTAAGTAAAATTTCTCTTACCTCCTAGATGTCGAATCAGGAAATCAGGAAAATCAACTTTAGTGGCAGGTCACATGTTGCAAATGTTCTCTTATTTTCTCTCGTGTTCTGAACGGGAACTCAAAACGTTCATCATGAATAAGTATGAAGGGAAATGTCACAGTTCAAGGTGTTTTCACTAGAGGTCGACCGATGGCCGAGAATATCAAGCCGATTAATAGGCAGGCGCATCTGCGGGCAGCTACTGTGTGAAGTACTACTACTAATACTACTACTAATACTACTACTAATACTATTGTTAATTTATTTCATTTGTGAAAGATTGCAGATTTGTGTTCTCAGAAGTTTGATAAATGCTAAGTTTTAATTAAGTTTATTTTCTTCTTACCGGTTTCATTTATTGATGTGTGTGTGTGTGTGTGTGTGTGTGTGTGTGTGTGTGTGTGTGTGTGTGTGTGTGTGTGTGTGTGTGTGTGTGTGTGTGTGTGTGTGTGTGTGTGTGTGTGTGTGTGTGTGTGTGTGTGCAGATATTGGACGAGGTGGAGAAGCGGCGGCAGATCTCCATGGCGATGATCTACCCATTCATGCAGAAGCTGAGGGAGGCTCCATTTCCCGCTCCGGGTAACACTGTGGAGATTAAGAGCTTCATTCCTGAGTCGGGCACTGAGGTCAGTCAACAAAACTCTTTCCTTCTGCTCGTAAGCGTACACGGAGAGTTACGGTATGTGTGTCGGCAAACTGCGTGTGCTTTCTTTAGAGTAATTACGGTAATAAAAGACTATGCAGATCCACAGTCATTTCTCTTCTGGTCTTGGTGGCAGCGTTTCAGTGTATTATTTTATTTTATATTTCTGTTAAAAACAACAACTTGTTTCCTATTGAACACAATGTATTTTATCCTAAAACACACTGCACTGTGGCAGGGAGTCGGATTTCTGAACTGCATTTTCTGTCCTTGAAGACTCGTTAAAAACAGCTCATACGTTGAACGGTATCAGAATCAGAAATACTCTATTGATCCCCGAAGGGAAATTCTGTGTTACAGTTGCAAGAGTATACAAATATCAGAGGAGAAATATAAATAAAGAAATATAAGGACTCTGGATATGTACAGTATTTACATAATTAAGGAGTTGTAATGGTGAAAATAGACATAGGTATGACCATAGACTGTGTATCAGAGGTGCCCAAATTCTTTCATATAAAGGGCCAAAGTGTATCTGGATGGAAGGCAACGGGCCAAAAATACATTTTGATGTTGAAATAATAGTAGTAGTAATAGTTTTTAAGTAATTCTTTCCATTCAATGCAGACAAAACGTACGTATGTAATTGAAATGGGAGGTTTAACAGCACTGTGAGGGTTAATATTTACAGTCTATGGGTATGGACAGAAGAGTTTTAGTGACTTTTTCAAACCGCGGTCTACCTTGAAACCGGTAACCGGCCCCGTGCCTGTTTGTGACAGTGGTGACTCTCTCCTAGATCATCAGTCTGACCCGGCCGTTGGATTCCTGGCTGGAGCACGTCAACTTCGCCACGCTGTTCAACTGCCTGACCGACGCGGAGGTTTTACTGGTGTTTGCTTCCGCCGTCTTGGAGAGACGGATCGTTTTCATCGCTGATGAACTGGGGTACGTTACACACTCACGCAGACATACAGGCCCCGGGGATAGCTGCAAGCTTATTCATGCAACGCTTGGGTGGAGTCCAGCAAGATGACCCAAGCTTTCATGAGATCATGTAACCCTTGTGTTGTCCTTCCGGGTCAAAAACGGACAAAGATTTTACATTTTTGTCCCTTTTTCATCCATCCATCCATCCATCCATCTTCATCCGCTTATCCGGTATCGGGTCGCGGGGGCAGCAGCTCCAGTAGGGAACCCCAAACTTCCCTTTCCCGAGCCACATCAACCAGCTCCGACTGGGGGATCCCGAGGCGTTCCCAGGCCAGGTTGGAGATATAATCTCTCCACCTAGTCCTGGGTCTTCCCCGAGGCCTCCACCCAGCTGGACGTCCCTCCACCTAGTCCTGGGTCTTCCCCGAGGCCTCCTCCTAGCTGGACGTGCCTGGACCACCTCCCTAGGGACCCCCCCAGGAGGCATCCTCACCAGATGCCCGAACCACCTCAACTGGCTCCTTTCGACGTGAAGGAGCAGCGGCTCTACTCCGAGCTCCTCTCGGAGGACTGAGCTTCTCACCCGATCTCTGAGGGAGACGCCAGCCCCCCTCCTGAGGAAACCCATTTCGGCCGCTTGTACCCTGGACCTCGTTCTTTCGGTCATGACCCAGCCTTCATGACCATAGGTGAGGTGAGGAACGAAAATTGCCCGGTAGATCGAGAGCTTTGCATTCTGGCTCAGCTCTCTTTTCGTCACAACGGTGCGATAAACTGAATGTAATACCGCACCAGCTGCTCCGATTCTCCGACCAATCTCACGCTCCATAGTCCCCTCACTCGCGAACAAGACCCCAAGGTACTTAAACTCCTTCACTTGGGGTAAGGACTCACTCCCTACCTGAAGAAAGCACTCCATCGGTTTCCTG